>JAOXYD010111699.1:0-11451 GCA_028565735.1 Pinacopodium congolense
CAAAAGCATGCAAAAAGCATACTATTTTATTGAAAGCAATGAAATCCTACTTCTATGGTTGGATTGCCTCCCAAAAATCTCTTCTTTAAGGTCTTTTAGCTAGACCTTAGCATTAGGGAATTTTCAACCTAAGCTTAGGTGCAACGCCTAACTTCTCATCCTCAACCTTGAAATAATGACAAACTAATTTTGCAAGGCATCCTATACCATTAAGAAAGATCCTAAATTCATAAGTCATACCCTTGCATTTTGGAAAAAAAGTCTAGGTATCGCACTCTTGCTAGTGAATCAAAAGATGAAATACCTATGAAATCTACGCTCTCATATACTACATTGGACTCTTTATCTATCTAATTTTTAATGACCCAGAATTGTTCACAGTCAACAGTTTAAAAAATTTGACCACCTAAAATTAATGCATACTCACTACTCTCACTTACTAGCTCAATTGACTCTATATGATCAATTTCCCTAATTGATTCTAAAATTTTCTCTATAGTTCTTTGACCTTATTCAGGCTGAGAAGGATTTTCTAAATGTGAAATAAATGTAGCCTTATTAAACCAAGAATAATCAGGGTGATCTATCCAACTCTACACTCATCTATACACTCAAGATAATGTTGATTAGGAAAATGTGAAGGTTGTTCAAAACAAGTTGGATTAAGCCAAGAGTAATAAGGATAATCCTTAAAATTAGGGGTATAGGTTTCATCAGAATATTCAAATTGATATGTCCAACTACTGCCCCAGTTAACTTCTGTCTCTTACAATTAGTGCTCTTGCTAATTGTCTTATTGCCTCCAAATCTTTTGGATAACTAAAGGAAGTTACCAAAAGACCATTCTCTATACAAACAAAGATGACAACAAAACAAGACAAAATAGAGAAAGAAATTGCTAACATAAACATTAAATAAAACAACAAACAAATCTCTGGAGTAACTGACACCGATATATTCCTAATATTATAATTCACTTTCCTGGCAACGGCGTTAAAAACTTGATTGCAGTTGGCCACATGCAAAATTAGCTCAAATAATCTATTGTTCATGCATAATTTAACAATTTAATTTGAGACCAATATTTGACAAGCGTACTGGTCCAATCAAGTAATAAAGTGGAGTATATTTAGGACTCCAAGTATCGATCCCACGAGGTAGTTTATCGAATGTAAGTACTAGGTCAATAGGATTACGATTATCTAGACAGCACTCATCTTTATGATTTAAGAAATAAATTACTAAAATCTACTATACAGAATCCTAAAAAAACTCCAATCTATTGTAATAGAGTCAAAGGTTGCTTTTCCTAATTTGTTTAGTTAAGCTTTAGTAGATGCTGATTTAATTGATGGATCAGTAATGCTTAATCTAGGGTCTTATCTAATTCAAGGCAGCGCTATGGTTAAGACACTGACTTATCTCTATTGGTCCTATCCTGGGGTTTAGTTATGCCTCAGACTTAGGTAATAGGCTTAAAGCTTAGGAAGTCTAGTCTAAAATTATCCTAATCTAAGACTAGTACCCTCATGATTAACCAATCTTTGGTTAGTTCATTGATTTAAACCATGTTTTTTATTGACTTTTCTAATAACCTAGGTAGAGACTGTGGGATCCTAGATTATATGAAGGCAATATCCTAAGTGATCAGTTCAGGACAAGTATTAAGCATTCAAATAAACAAAGATTAATTTACTAATCATACATTAATCATAAATTAACACAATTAATCTTCCCTAAACACATTCAGCATGATAACTTAATTGAAATTCAAAATTAAGCACAACATTTAATCAAAACTTATGATAAATATGACTTAAGCAACAATACTTTGATTAATTAAAATAAAACCGTAATACATAAGATCAAAGTTTAGGAATCACCAAAGGTGGATATGAGATGATTAACTAACTCTAATCCATGTACTTACAGCTTCTGGACTAACAAAAACAACCTGCAAACTGAATTACAAAAGATTGAAACTAAAAACAACCTAAAAACTACTTTAATATGAGAACTAACAAAAGTTAAGGTGTTAGCAACTGAAACGGGATGCTTAAAATATCTGGAGAAGCCCTCTTTGTATAGGAGTGAAGTAGCTGCAAGTGGAGGAAGACAACAGGTCACAAATGTTGAAGAATCTGCTGAAAAGCATGTTTTTCGTCCTTTATTGGCACCCTTGACCAACCTACAATGGCGCCGTTCTAGGATGAACAACCCTCCGTTAGCATGCAAAATCTGACTTCTACAATGGTGGTCTACAATTCCTCAACGATGGGATGCATAGGGTGTCATTATAGGTTTGCAAATGTGTTCTTCTATGATATTTTTGCACATTTTTCCTATTATTCACATCACCTACAAACTAAACATTTCTAAGCATTAATTAAACATTTAAGCATTGAAAGAGTGGTAAATTGACAGCAAATAACAACCAAAAACTCTATGAATTTTCCCCCTAACACCCTCTTTTAGCCATTGAATAAGAGAAGACTATTTATAGAAACTATCTTGATCATCAAGAGACTTTAAAAGGTTAGCAATTGCTTCCTTCTCTTGCTGACAAAGGAATAAATTACTTGCATTGGAACTAAGTTAATTCGAAATCTAATTAAGACTGGCTTGATTAGTAATAACTCTCTTATGCAAGTTACCCACCTTTTAAGAGTTTAAGGATTTTAGCACATTTTTAACAATTTTTAACTTGGTAATGAAACTTAACATAAGAGTACCATCAACAAGAGTAGACCAGGTATCTTCCACAATCTGGAGAAAATCAGGGTGAGAAGTTAGAAGTTGGAACAACGAAAGGGAGAAGCTCTTTTAGGAAGAGGGAGCAAAGCCTGAACCACGAGAGGGGAGTCATCAAAGATGTTAGGATTACCAATTAGATAATGAGAGCTAGGAAATTTCATAAGTTAGTGAGAATTAATGAGAGATCTATTAAGCTTTCTATAAATTAAAGGGTCATCAAGTTGTTTATTTTACTAGGTGAAACTTAGATCATTGGAATTAAGATCACTTAAGGAGTAACTCTCAGCACAATCCTTGAAGTCCTTCATACTTGTAATGGCATAATGACTAACAGGATCTGCGTCTTTGGTGAACATAATGGCATTGAAGTCCCTAGCAAGAAGCCAGGGTTGAGTGTTCATATTCTGAGCAATGGAGGTAATAATAGACCAAAGATTCTTCATATGATTATTATTGTTGGACCCATAAACGTAAGAGACATAGAAGAGATTAGCTTGATGAATAGGCATCACTTCCAAATTATCATAGGATTTAGAACATCATAATACATCATTATAAGATATTGTGAAAGTATGTATCATGCACCATGCATAGGAAGGCTCCGTCTTCGTGTTCGCTTTCCACTTCCTTACCTTGATAGATTTCCTCTAATGCATGCCATATTTTTCGAGCACTTTCCCACCATGAAACTTTTTCAAATATCTCCATACTCAAGGCACAATATAAAACATTTAAAACTTTATAATTAAAATAAATAATATTTCTCTCGATTTCATCTAATTCCAACATTTCTTTGTGTGTTAGACTTTCTGTAGGCTTTGAAGGTATATAAGGACCATTTCCTATGATTTTCCAATAATCTTTTCCTAAGTGCAAAAAGTAAATTTTCATTTTAATTTTCCAATCTCAAAATTTTTCTCCATTAAACAAAGGAGGTATATTTAAACTAGATATCGTCTATCTTTGCTCACTAATTTGTTAAAATTAATCCAATAAGAGACTAACATTATGATAGCAATTGTTGGCCCTGTATGACACCTAAAAGGGAGTGAATTAGGTTCTTCAAAATTCTTTTAAACATTATCAACCTAAGCTTTTTTATCAATTTCGATTAAACGCTGAAGTTAAGAAATAATTTAATTGCACAAATTAAATAACAACAATAACTTAAACAATTAAATTAAATGCATAAAAATAAAAAAGAAAGGGAAGTAGAGACACAAATGATTTATTCTGGTTCGGTGCAATCCACTTGCCCTACATCCAGTCTTCAACACCACAGTTAAGATTTTGTTCTTATTGGATACACAATACAATCCTTTTTATAGGCTAAAGAATAACCTTTCACTCTTCCTTTTCTAAGGCTTAGGAATAACCTCACAACACTCCATTTTCTAAGGTTAAAGGACAACCTCACACTCTTCTTTTTCAAGGTGTAAAAACAATCCCACAAAAATATCTAACTTCACTAATAGCTCATATATATTTAAGAGCACTCAACAATAATATATAAACGCTTTCTATACTTCTTTCCTACATAAGCAATACTCAACACACCTATTTATACTCTTCACAAGTTCAATTAGCCGTTGCTCCAACGTTCTTCTCATTTAATAATATACCCATTTGAATTCTGCCCATTGTAGAGTTACCATTGTATAATCTTCATGTTCGGTTGGCCAAATGACCTTATTCGGTCAACTGATGGTCCTTTTGTCTACTGATGCACTCATTCAGTTGACCTATTGCTTGATTCAATAAACCTATGCATCATTATGTCAACCAATGTCTTTATTCAATCAATCGATGTCCTACAAAAACAAATTCTGTTGATCGATGCCTATGCTACTAACTTGCTGCACCATTTTATTTTTTCATCATATCTTCTTCATTCTTCATGATATTTGGTGGGAAGCTTCTTGACACATTGTTACAACAGCCTAAAACATTTCATAGCATTTGGAGCTCTAGACGTATACTTACTTCCTTTTCCAAAACAATTGTACAGTTTTTAGAGCTTAACTAAACTTATTCAACAATCTAGCTTCAAAACTTTATGCAAACGTTATTCAATCCATGAAAAACCTATTCCATTCAATTCTTAACCCAATTCAACATATTTTAAAACAAAAGAAAAACAATACTAATAAAATATTAACAAATTTTATATAATTATACAAACTTAACACAATCAATTCATCTAGTTTACCAAATTTCCTTAACACAATAATCTAAATAATTTCACTCACTTTATCTACATACTTAAACAATTAATAAAACTTCAATTTACATAAACTTTATCTAAAAAATTATTCCATGACTTACATAAGTCATACTTATTCATCACATACACTTTAAATACTAAACAAACACTATAAACATATTAATAGAAACACTTTGTCATTATCAAAACAAAGGTGTAACCAACCCTTGGCTCAAGATATTCTATGGGTGAAATCAAAAGGTTTAAGCACTTTCTCAAATTGTTGGGTACAAAGTGCGTACCTCCATCACTTATGATGATTCGAGGTGCACTAAAATAAATGAATAATTTTCAAAGAAACTTACCTTAACCTTAGCATCATTCATAGGAAAGCTTTGACTTCCAGCCATTTGGACATGTATTTTACAACTATTAGGACGCATTTATTACCAAAGGATGCTAGGAATGATCATATAAAGTCTATATCCCAAACATCAAATATCTGAAAAACATCAATACTAGTTTGAGCCATTTCAACATGGCGAGAAAGATTACCTACCCATTGAGAACTATCACATCTATCGACATACCTCATTGTTTCATTAAACAAAATAGGCCAATAGAAACCTAATTTAAAGACGTTGTTCACTGTGCTATTAGATTAATTATGCCCTCAGGCTAGTCCTTGATGGCAATGCTTAAGGATCTATTATGTTTCTGGGTAAGCTATACATCTCCCAATTATCTGTTCCGCATGGACACAAAATAAAGTATGGGTCCTCCCGAAGGTAACACTTTAGATCAGTGAAGAATTTCTTCTTTTGCTGATAAGGTATCCTCTATGGGAAAACCCCACTTGCCAAATGATAAGCATAATCGACAAATCATGGCATATCAACTTACTTGCTGAATATAGCGTAACGTTTCATTGGGAAATGTATCATTAATATTCTCTTTATTTAAGGTCTCTATATTGTTGTTTTCAAGGCCGGATAAATAATCGATAGCTATATTTTCTACGCCCTTCTTATCTCGAATATCTAAATCCAATTCCTACAATAGTAGAACCTACCCTTTTAGCCTAGGCTTAGAATCAATCTTGGCTAGCAAGTACCTAAAGGCTGAGTGATTTGTATAAATAATAATTTTGTATATCACGAAACAAGATCTAGATTTGTCAAAAGAGAAAACTACAATAAGTAATTATTTTTCAATAGTGGATTAACTTTATTGTGCGTCTGTCAATGTCTTACTAGCATAGTAGATGGGTTAGTGATACATGTCATTGTGCTATCCAAATACTACTCCTATTAATCCTATATGGCACCTAAGAGTGGGGTGAATTAGGTATAAAAAATTTCATCCTAATTACGTAAACTAATATTTTACAAATTTCTTTAAACACAAAAGATAAATAATGATTTTAATTGATCAAAATAAAGAATAACAATAAGTTAAAAAATATAAAATAAATGCATAAAAGTAAAAAAAGGAAGGCAAAGAGAAAAATTAATTTATACTAGTTTGGAGAAGTCCATTTGCTCCTATGTCTAGTTCCTAACACCACTATTGAGATTGTTTCACTATTTCAATAAAAGAGTACAATCCTTTTCAAAGTTCAAGGATAATCTTTTAACTCCTTTTTCTTAGGCTAAAGGATAACATCACCACACTCCCTTTTCAAGGTTAAGGAACAACCTCGCAGCACTTCCTTTTCAAGGCTAAGGAATAACCCTTTTAAAAAGCTCTCTTTTAATTCTCCAACCCCTAAATCTCTACAATACATAAACCCTTTATAGAATACCGCTCTTTTAGCTTAACAAATTATTAGGGGGCTCACACAAAATGCAATAATAAATGCACAAATGAACTCAACACAAAATTGGACTAAGTGATCATAAGCACTCTTAAGAATATTTAAAACACTTGTACAGATCTTCCACAATGTTCTTCACCCAAAATATGACATACTCAACACATATTTATACCTAAAAATCTCAATATTCTTGTTAACCAACGTTTGTGTAACATCTATTATTTTTACCATTGCAAAACTAGTTGTTGCCCAATTTTCACTGCATTTTCACTAAGTTCGGCTGACCAATCTTCAAATATGATCAACCTATCTCCCTATTTAGTCAACCTATCTCCCTACTCGGTTGACTGAACATAGATTAGTCAATCGATACAAGAATTTGGTCCACTGATCCCTTTGGAATCAATGTACTCTAGCCTATCTTGACCCAAAGCAACCAATCATAACCTAAACCAATATATTTTAACACATGCCAAACAATTTTAACCATATCTTAACACATTTTACACAATTTAACACATTCAAATTTATTCATCCTACCAAATTGTCTTATCATATTAATCTAACAAATTTCAATTATCTTATCACATACCATGCATTCATTCAAATATCAAGATGATTTTCACACATATAAAACTCAAATAACACCTCTTGATTTTACATCCTATATGCAACATACTAATCATCAATGCATTTGCATGGTTGAGCCCTTTAAACACTATGGTAAGAATGAAGAGAAGACTTACAAAGAATTATTAATGAACCTATCAAATTATACTTTGAACTTGATCTTTTAACTTCAATCTTCAAGTTCAACTTCAGTTCTTTCTTTCCAATCAACTTGATCTTCATACATCTCCAACATGCTTCATGAACTCCATATACGTCTCTTATCATTACGGCTTAAACATACTTGCACTTCATGTCTTCACCAAATACTTAATGACTAATTTTCATCAATCCTATCTTAACAAACATAACATCTCCACAAATACATTAGTAAAAAACACTTTTTCATCACTAAAACAAAGGTTAAACCAACCCTTTTGTCATTAATCTCCCTTTTTGTTGATGAAAAAAACATGGATATTAAAAATGTATAATAAGCAAATTATACACTCAAACAAATACATACATACATGCACACATTGTAAAGAAATTTGCTACCCCTTACTAATAACACATCTATTATTCTCTCAGTTTTTGTAATCTTCAATTAGGTCACAATCAATTACAAAAAGGTGTAAAGTTCAAATACAAATAAAAAATCAATCACATAAGAAAATCATACCACTTTGATACTAATAGACATGAAAAATACTAATGGGATTCACATATCATCGCCCTTTATACTAAACATATGTCTTAAGACAATTTTAAAAAACATATAAAAAATGCACCACAACTGATCTTTCCTATAATGTTAAAAAAAACTTTTCTTTCAATAATGCTCCATCTTGATAAAATATACCATGATAAACTTCAAGATACCATGTCATAAATACTCAGAAAAGGGACAAAATCAACCATACCTCGTTTCAAAAAGTATCAAACATATCATAATAAAAAAATATACCATTAGTTGTTACAAGCAATTAATTAATCAAAGAACACATACTTAATTCCAACCATGTTGAAAAAAGAGACATGTCTATACCAATGGTTAAAATAAAACGTGATACCAAATGTTAGGAAGCAAAAAAACATGATAAAAAATATTTAAAACACTTTCAATTGAAACCAAATTTCAAAATAAGATACCGCTTGTTAATAAAAACATCAACCTACACCAATAGTTGGTACTAATGTTGAAAAACTAGCTTGTTAATATTAATTGTAACAAAACCAATGCAAACCAATAATTGACACAAATTAATTAAAATAAGACAAGCATTTTAATACAAATTGTTAACAAAAATTAATACAAGTATAAAACATAACGCGTCATCAACAAGTAATATCACCTATCATTCCCGAAAGCGATACTCCCCATTTACACATAATAAAGAATTAACCAAAACTTAAATTACAAAATCATACACAAGGTACAAACAAGTTCAAGGTACCAATTAAATTGCTTCATACTCGAAATAATAAAGAACAAAAAAAATCTTAACATGTATCACAACTTTGTCAACTCTCAATTTGACTAACTCTCTAAAAGTTAATCGAAAATATAAAAAAATTGTAAATATCATAATTTAAAATTTTAAAAAATTGAAAACTCCGCCTAAATTCATGAATAATCAATTTTCAATAATTAAAACTTTGTCCACAAAGCATAAAATATATGAAAGGAGTAATTCAACATTAAAATCATTCAAATTCAAAGATAAGCACGATAGCCATAAATTCATTGATCAACATTTAACTCTCTTTTTGAACAAAATAAGGTTTCAATCTTAGTTTTGATGATAACAAAACATGTTTGATTACTAATATTTTATGTTTATAATGTTAGTCTTAAATATAGGTATGTTTCAAGAAGAATTCAATATGGAAAGCTTGGAGTTTAAAGGTCAAATTTGAAGGTAATGGAAATTCAAATGATTTGGAAGCTTTAAGATCTTAGATAGGTTGTTTCAAATATGTTTTCAAGTTTTACTTGATGTTCAATTGATCTAAGGGCGTAGTTTTGATCTTGCATTGCATTTAAATATGTAAAGTTACATATTCTTACATTGCATTTAAATATGTAAAGTTACATATTCTTTCATTTTATAGGTCATTTCATGTTTTTGAATTGGTTGATGAGTTTTGATCATTCATATAGCCCTAATATATTATTTAAAAGTTATTTGAAGTCTTAATTATCATTGGGAACTTGTATGAAAAGTTTTGGAGCGAGGTTGAAGTCCTTTTCATGTTTTCTAGACTTATAACGTTAGCCTGTTCTGCCTTAAATGGTAGGCTTTAGGGTGCCATTATAATCCTGTTTTCTAGAAGCCCTCAATGGTGGGTTGTTCATTTGTCAACGATGTCATTCATAAACCTAGAGGGTGCCGTTGAAGGATTTGTCTCTAACGAATTGTTTCTACTTTCAGGTTTTTGCTTTTTGTCTTCATTCTAATGGCTTAAAACCTTCCTAATCCCTCTTTGAGCATCTAGACACTATATATAACGTTTAGAAATGAATTTTGACTTTTCAAACACTTTAAAAACTGATCAAACCTCTTAAATCTCTCAAGAGTCTCAAGCTACACAAATTTTCACTACATTTATTTTCAATCATATGTTTGCTATCAATTTGTGTTTTTGGGTGTAAAAAATTGTTTCTAATCTCTTGCTTTAGTGTTTAAGAGTTTATTTGATCTATTTTTTACATTTTAGAGACGTTGTTTCATTAGATTAAAGCTAGAACCCCTACATCTATCAAAACTGTCTCTATTGAGACTGTTCTAGCTTAAATCTGGATTTTAGGTGATAAAACCTATTTCTAAAATTGTGTTATTGTATTTTTCAGCTTTCTTAAGATCTCTAGATTGTGTTTGAATTTTTTTTCAAAATGTTGAGAGACCTTTTTGAGTTATCATTGAGCTTGAATATTCATATACTTAAAAATAACTACTATTTTTTAACTAGTTTAAGTTTAATTCTGATTTAAACTTACTTAATATGCTTCTTATTATTGTTTTATGTTTTTTTAAGTTCTTAACAGTTAGAATAATCTTAGTATCGATTTTTTGGTTGATTATTTCATCATTTATGTGCATTAGTTCATTCATAAATAAAAACAATCTACTTTTTTATGTCCTTCATTTAATGACGAATTTCTTCATTTGAAACAATTTCTAGGTGCATAGATTTATTTTAGTTAGTTCACATAAGGTCTTAAGAGTGCTCTGGTATTTTTAATTTTATTTTTAAGCACTTTTATTTGTATTTTGAGTTGAATATTCATAGAGTGCTTAAACTATCCAGCTTTTAGGATTATCTTATCTTGATTATATTGCATCTATATATACAAATTTTTTATGCTAATTTCTATCATACTAAGTTTTTTTAAGCTTTTAAGATTTTCATCATTCATTCATATCATTTATTGAGAGCTAGAGTGAAACATCTTTTAAGGTGTATTTGGTTATTTGAATTTCGGGGAATTGAATGTTTTGGATACTTGTTAATTGTATAAGCTTCTCTTTGTCTTGAAAAGAGTTTGCATAGTATACTCTTCACCTTTAGGATGTAAGATTGTTGTTGTGGGGTTACTGTTCACCCTTGCAAAGTAAGATTATAAAGGTTACTCTTCACCTTATACGAAGATTGTACTTGTTTTGATTGATTAGTATAGAATCATCCAATAAGTAGTTGGAAAGTAGACGTCGCCTATCTTTAAAGTAGGTGAACTTCTTTATTTTTCTTGTGTCCTTCCCTTACCTTAGCTCCCTTACTTATTATTGATTGTGTCTTGAATCTTAATTTATTTGATTCATTTTCGTAGTTGCATTCTCATTCCATCTTAGGTTGAATCTTGGTTTAGTGATTACATTTACCTTCCTATTGTTTTAGGTTGCTAGTTTTAATTAGATAAAAAAAATTTAAATACCCAATTCACCCCCTCTTGGGTTCCATTAGGCTTACAATTGGTATCAGGACTTAGATCTCACACTTGCATTAATTTCTAATGAAATTGTGAGAAAACATCCATTATGGCACAATTGGGTAGCTTGTCTAGTTT
>JAOXYD010111709.1:0-11451 GCA_028565735.1 Pinacopodium congolense
ATTTTGACTTCATGCATTTTATGATAAGATCCCTTAGACATGACTTTCAATTTTTAGAAAAAGCTTATGATATTTTGGAGTATTATTTATGTATTGAGGAGGTGCATGGAACTTCATTGCATAATTGAGTGTATATCTTCCACGATTCTCTTTAAAAGTCAAGCATCAATGCCTCTACGATTAAATGATTTGATATGATCCTTCTCAGGTATTTCATGTTGACATTTTGATTTATTGAAAGTCTAGATTGCATGAATTTAGGGGGAGTCATTAGTAGAGTATTGATGATTTGAGACCTTAAGATATTTTTTAACAATTTGTGTTATGAATGAAGTAAATTTAATTGATATCTTTAAATTTTTTGAGTGTTGTATATGGTACTGCAATGTTATTTTGATTTTTGATTAGTAAATTGTTTTTGATGATGTGTTGTTGCTTCTTGTTGATTGTTTTTTTTAAATTTTGTATGATATTAACAATTGGTATTATGGTAATTGTTTTGATGAAATTGATAGATATCATTAGTTGGCTTGCATTGTTTTTATTACAATTATTATCAATATGTTATTTTTCAACAACTTACGATATTTGTAAACAAGTGGTATCTTATTTTTAAAAATTGGTTTTGAGCGATAAGAATAATTGGTATCAAGTTTTTTATTTTCCAACAATTAATTTCAAGTTTTTGTCCTTTAGTATTTAGTATCATGTTTTTTCGACAATTGGTATAGACAAGTCTCCTTTTCAGTATATTTGGTTTAAAGTGTGTAATTTTTCAGTTTAATCACTTTTTAACAACATTCGGTGTCTATGTTGATGATTATTTTATTGTAGACCTTTTAAATGAGTTTTGACTGATTTTTTTTCCCTCTTTAGAATATGTGTGCCATAGTATTTTGAAGGATGTCTTGATATGTTTTATTAAGGGGACCATCATTAAAAGAAATGTTTCATTTTAAACTTCACTTGTAAGACAAATTATGATGTTTTTGAAATTTGGTTTGGAATATATGTTTAGTAGAAGATTAGTATATCCTATTTGTATGCATCATACTTATTGCTATCAAAATTTTATAAAAATGGGGAGAATGATAAATGTTATATGTATTTGTGGCAAGTTGTATATTCATATTCAAGTTTTACACCTTTTTGTAATTGATTATATACTTTTTGATTATTACAAAAAGGGGGAGAAGGATAGAAGTGATATTAGAAAGGAGTCGCAAGTTCTGTGATGTTTGCATGTTTGAGTGGTTTGATTTGTGAGTTATATGCTTCTAATATCATATGGTTTTGTCATCATAAAAAAGGGGGAGATTTTTTGAAACAAGGGTTGGTTCCACCTTTGTTTTGATGATGACAAAGTGTTTATACTAATATATTTGTAGTGTTTGTTTAGTATTTGGAATGTATGTGATGAATAAGTAATTAAGTTGGTAATTCAGTTAAATTTGTATAACTTATGTAAATCATGGAATAATGATTTAGATAAAGGTTATGTAAATTGAAGTTGTATGAATTGATTAAGTATGTAGATAAAGTGAATAAAATTGTTTAGATTATTGTATTAAGGAAATTTGGTAAACTAGATGAATTGATTGTATTAAGTTTGTATAATTGTGTATAATGTGTTAAGATTTGATTAGTATTGTTTTATTTTTGTTAAAATGTGTTGAATTGGGTTAAGAACTGAATGGAATTGGTTTTGTATGGATTGATTAATTTTTGTATAAAGTTTGAAAACTAGATTGTTGAGCAAGCTCACTTGAGCTCCAAAATTGACACAACTAAATTGGAAAAGGAAGTAAGTATACTTATAGAGCTCCAAATGCTATGAAATTTTATATGATATTAGAAAAATGTGTCAAAAAGCTACGCACGAAATTTCATGACAATTGGATGAACAATGAAGAAGATATGATGAAAACATCGCGTGGTGTTGCAAGTTGTTAGCACGGTTATCGATTGATCGAATAAGGATCATCAGTTGACTGAATGACCATAGGTCAACTGAATATGGGCCACTGGTGATTGAATGTAAGCCAATGATCAACAAAAGTGAGATAGGTCTACGTAATAATCTATTTAGTCGACTGAACATGAAGAATACGCAATAGTAACTTTGCAACAGACATATTTTGCAATGGATACAACATTAAATGCTATGAACATGGGAGCAACGACTATGAAGCATGGTGAAGATTATAAATATATGTGTTTTGAGTTGTTTATAGATCCAAGAAGTATAGAAAGTGTTTATACATTATTATTGAGTGTTCTTGAGTATATATGAGCTTTTGGTGAAGTTCTGGTTGGGTATTTTGTGAGAAAAATATTGTAATGGTAATTCTTGATCCTTGAAAAAGAAGTGTGTTGAGAGGTTATCCTTTAGCCTTAGAAAAGGGAGTGATAGGTTATTACTTACCCTTAAAAGGGAGAGTTATGAGGTTATTCTTTAGCCTTAGAAAAGAGAGTGAAAGATTATTCTTGAGCCTTGAAAAAGGATTGTATTGTGCATTATATATTCTTGTTGATTGTAACAAAAACAAAATATTAACAGTGGTGTTAGGGACTGAATGTAAGATAAGTGGACTACTCCGAATCAGAATAAATCAGTTGTGTCTTTTCTTCTCTTTCTCTTTTATGTTTATGCATTTATATTATTTTATTTTATTTACTGTTTAATTCAATTGATTAAAAATTATTTAGCTTTCTTATTTAATTAAATTTGTGAAAGACTTAGGTTTAATAATATAGAAGAAATCTTTAAGAGCCTAATTCACCTCCTTAAGTGCCATATAAGGATAACAGAAAGAAGTCATAAAAAGATTTAGGAATATGCATTTTATACATGGAAGCTCATAATGCTTATTAAATATCCATAGTCTAAAATATGAAATCATCAAAGTTCATTGTTAATAAACATGCTTAATTGATAATATAACATCTCAAAACATCAAAATAATCGAAATTAGAAGGAAAATGACAATGATAGGCATCAAAATTAAAAAAAAATTACACAAATTATAGATTATATTAAAAAAGATGATAAAATGATAAACTTTAGGAGAAATAAACATAAGTGTGATACAACTCATCCCTCCCCCACACTTAAATTGAACATTATCCTCATTGTTCATAGAATAACAAATAAAACATAAATAAGGGAGAAAAGGAATAGAAAGCACCTAAAGAGGAGGATAAAAGCACTGAAAGATCCATTGAAGGTATTTGAACTTTGGTTAATACTTGCAATACCTAAAAAAGATACAAAAGACATCAAAACACCAGAACAAAGATAAGCAGTCATGATCTATAATAGAATTATGGTTAAAGAATTATAAGGAGCACAAAAGAAAAAATAAAAAGAAAAGCACACTAACTGAAAGAAAACACATCTAAGAAAACTAAAGCTTATTTTATGGTTGGGTTGCCTCCCAACAAGCGCTTCTTTATGATCTTTTAGCTAGACCTTAAAGTTAGGAAATTTTTAACCTAAACTTTAGCTCACCATCCAATTGAGTGTCCTTATACTTTGGAGATGGGGAAGCTAAATTCCCAGTGGTCCTTACACCTTTAAGTAGGTGTTTAAAAACATCACAAATCCTACTATTGAAAAACAATGCATACGTTTTACCCTTTTCAAAGTACCAAGGTAAAAAATTAAGAGTTACCACCTTTTGCCTAAGATCACCTAGAAAATCTAACTCTCAAATGGTACCCAAATTTCTATCAACTCATCACTCTTAACAACCAAAGCAGTAATTGGATCATGCAATTCCTTAGATTCAATTTCAAGTTCTTCCTTATTTAGACGTCCGTCAGGAATGCCATGCATATCATTTTGTTGAAAATTAAGAGCCTCTAAGTTATGGTTTGCTAGTTCATACATATTGTCTTCCTTAACACTAACAACCATAGAGTTATGCAATGGTTCACTTAAAATTTCATCAATTTCAAAAGATTTTTCATAATTAATGCACTAAAAATTTTCATCATCATTAGGCTTATGGGAGATTGAAAGCTCGTGATTATAATTATGCATATCAAAATGGGTGGATTCACTATACTCTAATATAGGGGACTCATGTAACTGAAATAGAGAATAGTCTCGAATTGATCTTTGTAATTGCTCCATTTAGGATTCTAATTGCATTTCTAGAAGATTCTTGTCCCTAACCCTATTTTCTTTAATAAGTTATTGCATTTTTCTAAGCTCCCTCATTAAATTCTTCATTTCAATTAAAGTTGAAAGTTTAATCTAATGATCAAAAGAAGATGCATAAGGTGGCCTAGGATATGGCTCAAAATGACCTTGAAAATGTGCTGACTAACAAGGAGTAAAAGATAGTTCATCATAAGAGGAATTATGCCATGTAAATTCAGGGTAAGGGGAATAAGCATAAGTATAGGATTCATGATATAATGCATCATGGTTGATATCAATATATTTCTAATATCACAACCGTTTCCTTGGTAATGATCCCAAAACCTTATTATTAATTAATTTACTACTCAATTAAGTTTAAATAAATTTATCAGTTAAGATGCAATTCAAATTCACGGCAGTGTACCAGTCAATAAGTAATAAATGGAGCATTTTCATGACTCCGAGTGTGGAACTTACAGGAAAAAAAGTGACTATTAAAGTAGTCGGATTATAATTATCTAGAGAAACTTAAGAACACTAAATTAATAAGGTTAGATTAACTAAATTAAACTAAAAGCTTTACAACTTTGTAATTGTATTCCAAGTTGCTTAAAGATTACCAAATTAATTAATTGATGAAGGTCTAGGCCTTAAATGACTTAATTGAGTTATGAAATGGGTTGGAATTTCTAATATAGGACCTTCATTAAATCAAGATATTGCTATGGTTAAGTCAATACCTTTTCTTTAATCATCCTAAATTGTAGTTTGGTCGTTCATCAATTAATAGACATTAGGTTAAGTTCAAGAAGTTTTAATCTTAAAAACCATATTCAAGATTAGTGCCCTCATGATTAAGCAAAGTAGATTTCTTTGATTCTTAATTAAAATCACGTTGTTTACTGAATTTTCCAATTATTAAAGTAGAGATTATCGGATCTTTAACTATTTTTAATCTCATCTTAAGTGGCCAACTTAAAACAAGCATTAAGTTCTCAAATAAACAAAGCTTATTATCCAATCTCGTGGTAAAAATTCATTCAAGGCGTTTAATAACCTGTCCTTAGTTAGAAAACATATTAAGCACACATATATAACAACAAATAACCAGATTCAACCACATTCAACATGTTCTTGCAATATACGTAGAGAAAGAGAAAGAAACAAGTAAATAAAGGCTTATATTAAACCAAATGGAGCTCCAAGATGTTCTACAACCTTCAATCTTATTTACAAACCCCTGGAGATCTTTAATATAACTTGATATTACAGAAATAAAAGCTAGAAAAAAAAATAAATGAAAAACTGAACTTAGGAGGAGAAAGAAGAAAAACTACTATAAATCTAGGATTCAACTGCTAAGAACATGCACTCTCTCTCAATTTTGGTTTACAGAGCTCCTTATATATGTCTTTTGCAAGTTGGAACAAGTGGAAAGAAGTTGCAGCAATTGTAGATGAGGATCCATTTGTTTTTATCCTAACAGGTAGTAAAACAGTGCTTAAAAAATAGTACAATGGTGCCGTAATACCTCTGCCATTTAAGTCCTAATTCAAAGCAAAATGACGCTCGGCTATTTTCGAGTTTTAGCTGCATTTTTTTTTCAGATTTTCCTTATTCTCTTAGCTCCAATCTACAAAGTTATAAATTCAAAAGATAATTAAACACTTTAACACCAATTTTAGAGTAAAAGTGTATCAAATTACACTATAAAACACTCACTCAGATCCAAAGCTAATATATATTCAACTTAGCTTATAGGTTCCCTAGTCATCCTAATTCTTACACACACGTCTTGCCATGTAAGAGCTTATGCTCTAAGTGCATTGCAGCCAATCCCACCTTGCAGATGGTTTTTTATTTAAGGAAAAAAATTGTTCACATTTGAAAACTCAAATGCTTAAGCCCATCTCTTTAAAATATTGGTAAATCTATTTTATTGATCCTGTTTACTAATGAATATTGTCGCGTCATTCTCTCTACTTCTATTGCTCTTAGGTCAGCTTTCATATGTGCATAACTCTCCTTCAAATGTAGTTGCATTATTCATTCCTTTATTCCTGTATGCTTCTTTCTTGTCGTAGTTCCAGTTCTTGCCTTCATTTTCCTAAGCCTTCTTCAAAACTCCTCAAATCTTGAGATCAAATGTCTTTTGCCATTATTAATTGTCGAGAACCAATTGATATAGGTGTTTTTTCTGTTAATGCAAATTTTGATAGAATTCAAGAATTAGTTATAGAAGTAGTAAAGAAATTATTACAGTAGAGAGAGAAGAGAAATTAAAGAAGACAAAATGCAATATTATTCTTCGGTCACTTTTTAGTCTAAAGCTACCATATTTTAATATTACAATTGAACCAATCCGACCCTACACTTTTATGACTCTTAATACATCTTCTTAATGATCCTATGACAACGTTTCATTCTTTCTCTTTCCTATCTCAATTTGACCTTCAGCTCCTAAGCTCCTCTAATCCTTTTCCTCATTCCTAACTTAATTTCTTCCCATATCAATTAATAGGAGTAGAAGGAGAGCTAGCTTATGAATCGAAGTGAGAGTTAAAATAAAGAAAGCCAGAGGAGCTCATATAAGGAGAAAGAAGATGAATGGTAATAAAAGAGTGAAAATGCATTCGTATCATAGCTACCTAAAAGTAATAGTGTACAAATATAATAATCATAGTGTATGGTGTATGCGATCAACGGTTATAACAATAGCTAGTACATATGTTGCAAAAAAAGGAGGCGAAAGCAACGAATAACATTTTAGGCATTTTTCATCTCTCTCCACTCTTTATTTTTATTTCTCTTTCCATTTCTCTCTTTAGTTCTTTAACGATTCTTGATTCTTGATTGATATTTATCTCATCTTCATCTTTCTATATTCTCTCTTAACTTCTGTTCTAGTCACTTGTTTTTGTAATTCAAAAGTAATACAAAATACTTTCATTAGCCTATCATATAACGTAATCCTTGCAAAACAATCTCACCTAGAGTTGACCACCCGTCTTGCTTCGTGCTCTCTCTTAATAGTGGCTCGATCACGTCAACCTCATTAAATCTTAGACGTAATTGTCATCATTAATTTATTGGCTAATTTTATTATCTTCATTCCTAAATTTGTAAAGCAAGAAATTAAACAAATATTGGTTATTATGGCAAAGATGAAATATAGAACTATTAACACAAGAAGAACTGAGCAAAAGATTCAATTGGAATGTCAATTTTACACACAGATCAAGCAAAGGGACTACTTCAATGAGACATATAAAAGATGGGAAAAATTTCAAGCCTTTCATAGAATGATAGAAATAAAGAAAAATAAATACATGAATTAGGAGAGGCTAATGATGGTAAAAATAGAATAATTAGAGATTTAAAATATATTTAGGAGGCTAGTTATGACAAGATAAGAAGACTTGAAAATTCAATGAACAAAAGAACTAAAAGATACAAGAGCTATAGGAAGCTAATCATAAAAAAGTTTCACAATGAATCAGTGTCAATAGAGAATTAGAGGAAATGGAACATGTCAAGCATGAAATGTGAATTGAGGAAGTAGCCAAAATTGACTTTTGAAAGTAAAGGTTACGATATTAGCAACATCAGATGAGAGAGTTGATTTAATAGGCTTCCAAAAGATATATGGCCTAATCCAAATGTTTGAATGATCCTGAACTTACATGTAGAGATGGAAAGACCAACATATTATTTGCTAGATATAACTCCATGTTTAGCTTTGTGTACAAAATTTATTATAGTCTAGATGTTATTTCTAGATAAAAAAATCTTTCTTTAGAAAGTTCTTCCATATTCATGTGCATCAAATGACCATAAAACATTGGTTTTCATATGGTGATAAGCAAGAACTTGTCCATAATACATTAGTTTTATCTTTTTTGTTTATTATATATTCTTTTCTATAATGCAAGAAAATGTAAATAAATTCATTAGCCTTGCTTGTTTTTTTATTATAGGTCATCACCTTAATAACCAACTTATATCTCACATAAAGAAAGAAAAATGAATATCAAAATAAATTTATACTTCATAAAGGTAAATGTTCCATGGAAATCTAAAATAAAAGGGTTATAAAAACACTAACACATGTTATTGAAAAATTAAAACTAGAAAGGCCCATAAAAAGCAAATCCCTCTCCCTATAAAAGAAGAAACTCTGTTAAACACCCCTATGACACATGCACAAATTAGTTTTGATGCACTACATGTATCTACCACTCAATTTTTGCTAATGTTGCCACTTCCATTCCTAACGATGCCCTTGTTTTTATAAGCTAATTACAATCAAAGTAACAAGAAGTTGATGAACCTACAAAAAATAAAGAAGTTACTCCATATAAATTGGAACTTAATATAAAAAAATTGAGAAAGTGAAGCAGATAATAGGGGATTCATCCACCGTCAACACTTAGGCACCAAAGGAAGAAGCCTCCCTAGATAAACCTTACTTGTAATGCTCCCCAAAATACTAAAGATACACTTATCTATACTATTGTCCCACTTTTGGAACAATAAAATCAAACTAGCAATTGAGTCTACCAATCAAATTCTTCTCTTGAAAATATAAAGGATAAGGTGTGAGCTACCAACTTAGTAAGGATTTTATTATTTAACTCTTGCAATATACATCTCATACATATAATTAAACTATAATAATTATTAAATAATATCAATTACACATCTATCAACATGTCAATACATTACAACACATTTCATTACATAAAACTGCTTGTTCATGAGATGCAATTCTATGAGATGCACAAATGTTATTCCAATTTATTAATTCGAGCTAATTTCTATTATTCTCTTAAATAAGAGTCTCGCTTAACCTAGTATGTTATATCCAATGATTCGTTAGCTCATATCATCATGTCATAAACTCAAATCTTTATGTGGATAAATTGAGTATCATATGTGCATATATATATATATATATATGTATCTCCAACACAAGGTATCTTTGAAGCATATCGTATTTGATACCTTGACACCACTCTGGCAACTAGCTGTGGCATAGGGGATTCAAGAGTCTTGAGATATCCTGGTACCACTCTGGCCCCCAGCCTCGGTTACAAGATAACTTCGAGACTCAGGAAGCCCTGACACATGCTTTATATATAGATGCTTAGCCCACATTAATCTCATATTATATCATATCATATCAATCTCAATCCCATGTAATAACACACATCGATTTAAGACCACTAAATATATCCTAACTTAGGTAAGTCATTTCTTTATTCTTTATTCTTTATTCTCAATCTGTCAATCAATTAAATTCTCATTTCATTTTTGTTGCTATACTAATTGCTAATCATGGTCAATTCTATATTAAGGTTTTAAGTTCTCTAATCTAATCGTGTAAATGCTTATGGTGCAATAATTTGTAATAGAATAGCCATAAACTATCACATTCAATCAATTTAATTAACGTAAATTAGTATGTCACAACTAAATAGGAAACTATAGTTAAAATCACCACTTTATTTATAAAGAAAATTACTTTATCAAAAAATCAAGTCATATATTACTCATAATTATTTAACAATTAAAAAATAATTTCACATTTTAGGAAATTACCATGTCATAACAAAATTTCAATTTAATTAGTATAAGTAATCATATAATTAAAGAAAATTTCCAGCATGCATTTAATCTATATAATTATTAAATCACACAATCTTTCACGTACTAAAAATATTTTAAGAGTACAAATTAAAAATCCTTATTCATTCTTTAAAAGTCAAATATCCCCTATTGACAGAATCTCATAATCTCATATACCACCATCACTGACACTCAACATAATTTTTTTTCCATCAATTAACACAAAGCGCTTAGTCTGATCAAAATGAATAAGCATTGTTATAAAATCCACAAATTGAATAACAACTAACAAATCTATACACAGATATGAAGAGTGGATATAAAATTTTCCTCGACAATTTTCCTGGCTACACCCATAAACTAATTATTCCAGAACTGTTGATGAATGACAATATGGAATCCTCTTGCCATCTCTAAATATTGTTTCCAATACAATATAGACCACCTTCATAGTCATTCACAAAACCTCATGATGGGCATTTTCTATTGATTTTGATTACATATATTGTTATGTTATTGCCTAGTTATTTTTTAAATTACACCAATATAGAGCTATTATTGTTTATTTCAGGTGTATATTGATGTTGAAGAAATTTGTGAAGATTTTGATGCAACTGGAGCTTGTTTTGGTGAATAAAGAGGAGTTATATAATG
Organism: Pinacopodium congolense; assembly: GCA_028565735.1. NCBI lineage: Eukaryota > Viridiplantae > Streptophyta > Magnoliopsida > Malpighiales > Erythroxylaceae > Pinacopodium > Pinacopodium congolense. The sequence goes on from JAOXYD010111709.1 coordinate 10,433, forward strand.
AAAAGAGTTCAGTCGACTGAATAGCAAGGATCGATCGACAGAATGAAGAATCAAGAGAGGTCGGTCGACCGAATGAAGGCCAGTTGACTGAACTTATAGAGGTTGACTAAATAATTTTCAATTAGTTTTTCAGTCCACCATATAGAAGAATCAGTCGACCAAATTAGCCATGGCTACGGTTAATAAACCGTTGGTTACGGTTACAAAATCACTGGTTACGGTTTATAAAAATCTATAAACCTTAACCTAACCGTCAGTTTACAATTTAGGTTACAGTTTAAAAACTGCTGGTTACGATTTAACCAACGTCGGTTTAACCATAATCATTGTTTTATTAATTTCAAAATTTTATTTCTAAACTTAAAAATTTTTAATTTAAAAATTAAAATAATGTCGAATAAAATAAGTTGGATATAAAAATATAAAGTTAAATAAATTAAAATATATGACAACCATATGTAAATTATAAGGAAAAACTTAAATAAAATAATGGGCTTTAACTTAATTTTAAAAATTAAGTTGCCTACGTATCTTCAACTCTTGAGTCTAGAGGAATCAAAGCCCTCATAGTTCTCTTACCTTTTTTAAGAGAGCTGCTCACTTGCAATGTCGTCGGATCTGTATGTACTCTCGGTTGTATCTGTGTCAAAATCATATAATTGCGAAGCATTTGATTTCGTCAACTCTTGTTGTCGGTCTACTTTCATCCAACCATCAAGACAAGCTTGTGCCTCCAAAGATTCCAAAATCATTGAATATCTATAATTGTCTAAAATATCTCCACCTGCATTAAAAGTTTGTTCTATGTAACCGTTGAAACTGGAGAAGTAAATATGTCTTTTGCAATGGTCAACATCACTAGAAATTGCTCATAATGAGCCCTCCACCATTGCATCATTGGAAATTGAGAAGCTATAAATTCACCCAACTCAAAAGAAGTTTTTAAATACGTGTCAAATTCCAAGTTAGAATTTGACATAACCCCTCTCGGCCTTTTTTGTTTTGTAAAATTAATAAAT
>JAOXYD010111720.1:0-11451 GCA_028565735.1 Pinacopodium congolense
TTAATTGATAATAGTTGCCTATGTATATTAAATAAATGATGGAATCTCTTGATTAATGTGTGTTAACACATTATTAATTTTAAATATGACTTGATACTTATAAAGCATGAAATTTGTAAAATGTTGATTAATACGTAAATGGAATAATTGGATTAATGACTTGATGACTTATGGGATGGAAAATTTATTTTGAATTTTTGATTAATTAAAAATGTTGAATTTGTACTACTTGATTTAGATGATCATAAATGATCGATGTTAGATATTTTATAAAAGTGTATCATGAGCATGACATGCCACATGATATATTAATCATTAGATATGATAGATATACAAGATTGATATAATTAGAAATTAAGATTTACGAAAGAGATGCTCAGTAAGATAGATTAACAAGTTAGACTGAGGAATCATTTGCTTACTTAGGCCAGGTATATTCAGTGGTCCTAAATTTACGAGATTGAGATCGATTTATATGATATTGATGCGGATTGGGCCTGTATATTGAGTAGTGCCATGGCATTCTGAGTCCCGGGGATGTCACGCCCGAGACTAGGTATCGAAGTGATACTGGGGGATCCTGAGTCCCGGAGAGACCTTGCGTCATGGCTAGGCATCGGAGTGATGCCTGGGTATCAGATATGATATCTTGTACCAGATATATTCATACATATGCGCATGCAACAGTCGATTTATCCACCTAGATTGAGATGTTAATGACATAAACCGGTGGACTATTGAATATAGCCTACTAGGTTAAGCAGGGCCTTAACAAATGGAAAAGTTAGAAATTATTTTAATTAGTAAACGAAATTGTATCTCAAGATATATGAATTTGCATCATTGCATGGATGGCTACTATGATTATGTTGTTATGCTTAAATATGTTTATATATACACTTATATCCATATACGAAGATTCTATCTGATTATTATAATGGTATGAGGGTAAATGTGGAATCCTAATTGAGTTGGCAGCTCACCCCTTGCTCGTGGACTATTTTCAAGAAATTGATTGAGATTCGAGGATCCAGCTTATTTGAGTTATTTCACTGAGAGTAGATGAGCTAGCGGCAAGATGATATTGTTATTTCATTTGATTTGTTGAGACTTTCGGGATATTGTTTTGGATTGAATTATTTGTGGTTTGGATAGCTTAAGTATTACTTTATGTTATATATACTAGATTTATGTTTTTGACTTTACTATAGAGGTGTACTAAAATTATGATTGGACTTATTATATTCGTTTTATGGTTAAATTTTTTAGAGCGTCATAGTGATGGAGATGATGGTAACATTTGATTTAAGTTTTTTATCCAATATTTTACGAACTAAAATAATAAAAACCTGAAGTAAAAAGAGTATAATAACAAAATTATAATATATATATATATATTGAAAATGGATTATCCCTCATGTGCCGAGTCCTTACTTTTAGTCCTATATGTTTCCATGGTTCCTTTAAATTAGACGATGAATGTGAACATTATGTGCACTTCCTATGATAGCTTCTCATTGTCTTATAGCTTCATTCAAACTTAAAACAAATGGAATTCTTCTCACCTAAAATTTATATTGCATGCTTGTCAACTTCCAAATTCTTTGAAGGTTAAGGCTTTTATATCTTGATTTGATCCTAAAATTTTGGCTAGTCCATGCATCTTCTCGGTTAGATTATCTTATACAAAATTTGAGTATGGTTAATGGAGTGTATGTTTCTTTATGATCTATACTTCCTATTCTGTAGGTATGCGCAGCAGACAAATGCAGGGCAATTAACAAGAAACCTCGTCCTTGAACCTCGTGCCACCATAAATGTCAAACCTAATCTGTAAATTATTGCAGATGATGTAAAGTGCTCCTATGGAGCTGTAATAAATGATCTAGAAGAAAGCCAACTGTTTTATTTTCAAGCACGTGGGATCAATTTGGAGATTGCTAGAAGGGCCCTTGTGTCTCCATTTGGAGGGGAGATAATAGAACGTTTGTCAAATTCTATTGTGAGGAAAGATGTTGAGAGCCAAGTCAAAGATTGTTAGGTTCATCTCAACATAAATCATGAGCAATGGCCAAGATAGAAACTTACATGTCCACTTTTGTACAATAGGAAAAGGTTGGTTATAGCATTAAATCAAAACAAATTTCAATAAAACACACCTTTTGATTATCATTTGTGTAATTTTTTCCATTTTAACAGGGATTTGTTACTGGGAAGGAGAGTGTTGTAAAATTTTTGTTGTTTTGATTCCAACATTTTTTTATGTCCAACCGTAGAAAATGTCTTTTGGGTGCATATTGAGTAGGCTTTGGATGCCTACTGAGTAATGTTGTTGATAATGTTGTTTTATCTTTCACATTACAGCATAAGCCAATTTTTGTTTCGGTTGTTAGCATAACTAATGCTAGCCTTCTCCTTTCATAAAATTTGTCATGAATCCTATCTATTAAAAGTGATGGAATTTTTTTGAACAAATTATATTCATTCAAAGAAGAAAAATAAGATAGGTACAAGGGAAAAACAATCGGAAGATGGTAAAGCCCTTAAAAAGTTAACAACAGCTCACACCAGGAACACTACAAAAAATAACGAGTAGAAAAAGTAACACCACAATGCTATAAACTCACATTCTAACACAGTTGCAGTGGCAAGGCTGCATCTAAGACCTACATCTGCGGTAAAGAGTTACTCCCTAATCCAATGGAGTGTGGAGGTGCAAAACTAGGCTTTATCCATTTCAACTCCTTGAAATCACCTAACGCTTCTTTCCTTCCATAGTTGATAAACGCAAGAATCAAAGGCAACCAGATAGGCATCAAAGTCTCCACTCCCAACAGAGCAGTTAATAGAGGATATATCTGAGAGGGGGCTATTGATCTTAATGTGATGGGAAGGTTAAGGGAATTAATGAGTTGGTTAGAGTTTTTGGTATTTCCACTGATAAAGGACATGCTTTGTGGTTCCTTGTTTTTTATGATGTCACAGGTTCTCAGTTTCTGCAACAAGCAAATCCTAAATTAGAGTCCCTATTAAAGAAGAAACAAACCCACTTAAGAATCTTAAATCAGAGTTTAGGGATGTTATTGCCAGAACTAATATCTTTTTGCTTTGAAATTGAATATTTAAACACAATCCATTTGATACAATGGTCTGATTTTTATTCTTCTTATTCTAAATGGAGTATCATATGTTTACTTATATTGCCAGTTCTCCCTAGAGTCTTCCGTCGTGAATTTAGTAAGAAGTGGATTAGGACCTAATTAAAGGCACAACTGCTTAATGGATGAGTTCAAGGTGTAGTTTATGTAAAGCAAATACTAAAACCATTGAACACTTAATTCTTTGTTTACCCCTACAGTAAATATATGTGGCACAAGGATGCAACACTTTATCTATGGGAAAATGTAGGGTCTCATTATGAAGAAATTTTAAGTTATCTTGCAACAGATAGGTCCATATCTATGGAAAACAAAAGCATTTGGTTGATTGCTTTTAGTTCAACCACGTATAAAATCTGGAAGTAGGGGAATGAAAGATGTTTCAAAGATAAGGGAAACTCTAAAGAATAAGTCACCGATGAACTCGTCAATTGGATTAGAGAGAAAATTAATATGAGCAACTTAGATAAACTATTTAATAGCTCTATGATGGAAAGAGTATTGTAATTTTTAACTAATTAGAGTATGGATAGCAATGAAACTAGGTACTAGATAAGGGCCTAGATCTTAAGGAATTGCCTAACTATGGCATCATTTAAAGACGTCTAAAAACATTTTATGTTAGATATAGGGGTAGAGACTAGCTCCATGCATCACTAAGCCATCATTCAAAGATGTCTAAGGACATTCTATACTGGATATAGGAATAGAGGCCAGCTTCAGAGTCTGCAGAAACTAGCTATTCTTGTTTGAATTAATGGTCTTTAAGGATCTTTTTCTAAAGTATGATTTTTATAAGACAGTGATTTTTTGCAATCAAGCATACTGTAGCAATTGCACATCCTTACTATGTTCGATCTAACTTGTGCTTCCTCGACTACTTTGCTATTACCTGATCCATCCACTTATAGCTGTTTAGCCAAGATCTTGAGGTTACACGATAACAAAAGGTCAGTGGAAAGAACATAAGTGCAATGAATAAGAAGTATACAAAATTTTAATAGTTCTTACATGATCTATGGAGCTATTAATTGAGGAGTCATACCCGGTGAAAACAATCATTAATATTTTATTTTGGATCATCTCCTCACCTACATGATCAAGATAGAAGAGAGGGATTTCCAATTAATTTGATAGAAACTAGGGTTCATTTCCATCAAATGAGTAACCTTTTGGCTATGTGTTGATGTTCTCCAAATCGTACAAGTATGGATTCCTTTGTTTGTGGCCTTGTGTTTCTAATTTCTTCTAAGATATACATGAGGAGTCACTTACTTTGTAATATATTAGGATTTATTTTGAGATGATTTATATATGTTTCAGTATGAAAATTTTGTATGAAAAAATATTCTATATAGGAACTAGTCGAGTAGTTACTAATTGACTACTACATGGTACTAGTTCATTAATGTGTATAAAAATGGCATGACTAGTTAATTAGTTCATAGACATTAGTCAACAGATAATATGGAGAATCACATATAAAAAACTAGAAATCCACTAGAAAATGAAATTAATGGTTATTAATGATTACTAACAGCTATAAATGATTAGTTGGTAAAATTTTACCTATATATAAGTGTGTTGTCGTATTTTTTGCATAACAAGTGAGTGTAAAAATACAATTACAAGTAAATTGAAGTGTTTTAGGTGTTGTACAGGGTTTTCGTTGGATTTGGTGTTAAGTTATGAGGTTTATATATGCATTTATAGTCAAGTTTATTAGTGAGTCCCTTTAACATTTTAGGTTAGTCCAGAGGGACATTTTTAAAATGTATTATGGGATGGTGTGATGTGAAGAATTGTAAAAAGTTATTATTAAACTTATTAAAAAAGAAAGTAATTTTAAAAGTTATCCCAGAGCTCATGAAAAAGGGAAGCGATTATAATATTATTGTTGATAGTGAAATTCTTAGCAAAGAGTTGGGAAATAGGCATACATGTAATGTTAAACATCGATTCACTATAAATTGGTTTACACCTTTCTTCCCTATCTCTTTTACTTTTCATGTTTATTTTATTGTGTATTATTCTATTATAATTTTTATAATTCTAAGTTACTTTTTCAAGCATATTTTAGTTCAAATAATTTTATTACATTGATTAATAAGATTGTATAGCTCCCACATTTAGACTAAGATGGAAATTTCAATTATGTATAAAAAATTTTATAATTGCATAATTCCCTTCCCCCTTCCCCCATCTTAAGTGCTATTAAGCGACCAACATAAGGGTGAGGTGGGGGTGGGTGAGATGAGGATGGTAGCCAGTGGTGCTATATAAAAGGAAATATAAACTTGCTTTTATATTGATAACAGTTAAGCATAATGACTTGGAATATATATTTTAGGGAAAAAGCATTATTGCATGTACTTTGAGACAGACACGATAGTTCAATCTTTGAACTTGGTACATGAAAAATATAAAAATTACTATTTAATTTTATAAATGCATTGCATATACTCTTTACTCATGCAATAATAGATTTTTGAAAAAGGTTAAGAGAAGTTATTTATTTTTTCGTATTGATTCTCATAGATTTATACATTATATACCCTGTTTAATGATGAAAAAAAAGAGAGAGGAAAAGATTGGTGATAATGAAACTTATTCATTTCATAATATATAAATTAAGGGACCATACATTATATATTGCTTTAGCAAAGGGGAACTTACTCAATGTCATTTAGTTTATCTAATATCACTAAATATTTGGCATCACAAAGAAAGGGGAGATTGTGGTGAGTCGTTGCAAACTTCCAAATAATAAAAAATCTAACTAATCCTAACTATGTAGTTAGGGCAAGTCAGAGTCAATCCCACAGGGAGTTAGGATGCTCTAAAGCTATTTCTATTGTTGTCTAAAAGAAAAATAAAATTAAAAGAAAACCTTTGGATGTAAAGGCATTAAGACAAAGAGCAACGACAATTAATAAACATAAACAAAAATAAACAAAAACACATAAAGAAATAAACAGATGACAATAAAAGAAAGATGGGCTAAAGATATATATGAGATTTTAGACTTATAATTGATCATTAAAACAAATAAATTGCAATTGGTCGCTAGCCTATGGATTCAAATAAGCTATTGAATCCTAAATTTCTCCAATTTTAGATAAGTTCTATACGATAAAAAACTTACCTTCAATCACGACAACCTAGAATAAGCTCTTTAGATTTCATGGCGCGATAACATTAACACACTAAGGAACAACTAGCCTTAGTCATAGTCACACAAACTCAGACTATGTAACTTAGAGAATTGGAACCCTAGATTAATCGGCTAAATTTACCTACAAACCCAATTAACCTATTGCTACTTGTGGTATTGGCTACGGATGATTACGTATCACAAGCTTCTACCTAACAACTGAACTAGAAATTATACCTAAGATGGCCAATCCTATGTATTAATCCCTAATTCATGTCATTTATGTAAAACGTCAATTCAATCTTAACCAAAATCACAAAGCTTAATTCAATTCAAATCAATTCTCACAACTATAAAGCTAAAATTCTATCAATATCTTCCAATCTAAGAACGACGTAAGCTAATATACTAAAAACATCAATAACAAAAATTAAACAAGAAATAACTAAAAATAACAATAACAGAAATTAAACAGGAAATAACCATAATGAAATTACAAGAACACAAGTTGGAAATTAAAGAGAACAACAACTATATTAATAAAAATCAAAAGTTCCATACAATATCAAGAGATAAAACTATAAACTATAAATAAACAACCTAAACATTCCCATTAGGAAAGCCTTAAACTATGAACTAAAAATGAAAACATTTGGCATAAGGACATAAAGTAATTGGAAATGAAAACAAAAGCTAAGCTAATGGAAAAGAAAAGACTAAAGCTAAAGAATGAAGGAATAGTGCAAAAACTAAATGAAAATATAAGGAAATGAGGCCTTTAAACATGTTGCCGACTCCTCTTTTCTTAGAAAGCAAGCTCTCCTCTATAATTTGTATGCTGGCGGCCTCCTAGTGGAAATGGCCCTTCCAAATATTTTTTTTTGTCTCTTTCTCACCTAGGGCTTTATGTCCACTCCATTAAGCTTTCCTTTTACCAAGCCTTAATCACGTTTTGGCTCCCTGGAAAGCTTATTTAACTTTTGTTTTTGTTTTCAATTAGTGGGACACGTGTCCTCCCATGGAAAGAAAGCTCTTAACTTCTTAGAACAAATTTGGCTCCTCTTTTTTTTTCTTTTAAAATGCCACCTATCTTGGAAAGCTTTTTCTAAGCTTTTATTTATCCTTGTATTGAAATGTATTTGCTTATGCCATTTTGCCCAAGGAAAGCTCCTCCTTTATAAATGTTTGTCCTGCCATGTCCTAAAAAGCTTTTTGTTCTCTCCTCCCTTAATTATTTTTGCAGCTATCCTTTATATGGAAAGCTCCTCCTATTTAAACATTTTTGCTCCAATTTGCTTCAAAATTTTGCCTTTTTGGCCTCAAATGTGTGTCAACACATCCAACTTAGTATTCAACACAAATTGACCATTTTATCTTGAAAATAAGATTGAAATCACATGAAAACGTATAAGAAAATATAAGATAATTCAATCCTATCAAATTATTAGACTAATTGAGGGTTTTAACCATAGTTTTGCAATAAAAGCCAAGTTACTAGTAATATTTTTATCCTTAGTAATATAAGTAAGTTAATATATGAGAGATCGACTTTAATTAAAAGGCTAAAATAAAGAAAAATTGAAAATTGAATCAATTGAGAAATTAAATGATGAATAAAATGAACAAAGTGGCACACATGTGTAATTCAAGAAAAGAATCAAGAACAAGGATGAATCAAGCACATCAAAAGTTAAGCAAATCATCAAAAGTTTCCAAAATATTTTAAAAGAACCTTAACGTTTGACAAGCGTTTGATATAAACCCTAAAGCTATAGAAATTAACGTTTTCTATCAAGTACCACGTGGTATAGACATGTGGCACACTTTGGTTAGTCTACGTGTCTAGTGGACCCCATACTGCCACGTGGATTTTTAAAAAATTTAAGTGGGGCCCATATATGCCACATGGCATACACGTGGCACTGTAGGCCACGTTCTTTTTTTGAAAGAGAGAAAACTTGAAATGGTGTCATATGAAGCATAGCTCACTTAAGTTGAACGAAGTCATTTCGCGTGTCTTCCTCCTTCCTCACTTGACCCTGGATGCTCATCATTCCACATCTTTCACTATCCTCAGTCGCTCGCTCCTCTGTTTTAGTGCCATAAAAGGCCAGCCAGTAGTCACAAAAGTCATTTTCTTAAGGTAATTTCTTCCTTCTTCTACCTTTTGTCTATGTTTTTTCGATAAATGCAGAACTGATTATGTAGGGTTTTCATTTATGGTGATTGTACAAAAATTGAAATTAACATGCAATTGAAACCTATAACTATAGAGCTATGGATCGATATGGACTTATGGTTATGTAATGATCTTTTAGCTTTGGTAAAGAAAAGGCAAATGATATTTTAGTATTTGATTAAAAAAGTAGAGGAAATAAATAACGAATTTCTTGTATAGTAAAAGTCAGTATATGGTTGTTTTGTGGTTGCTTTTTGTTTGGTGACGTGTTTGCAAACAGAAGGTGTTTTGACCATAAAGTGTTTGCAAAAGAAGAGTTTTGGTAGTAAGTGCTTTGCATCAAGTTTAGGTTTGCAGAAATTGTCTTTTTCTATTTTATGATTGTTTTTTTCTGGTTGTAATTTTACCAAAAGGTTTGTACCAATGTTTAAAAAGTAGGACACTTTTACAAAGTTGAATGAAACATTGGATATCATTTCTTTTGGTTTCCCACAGCATGTTTTTCACTTAGCATATTTAATTTCCTTTTTCATGGATATGCCCATAAATGCTCTCTAGCACTATTGTGTATTAATTATGATGTGGTTAATAACAAATAGCTATTTTATTTACAAAACAGGCTGGAAATGGATTCAGCGTCGTCGACTAGTACGTCGATCAATATTGATCCTGGTACCGTGGTTTGTTTTTTTTGGAGTAACTGCAGCATTATAGATTTCTCAGTCGTAAAAAAAATCATAGGAAGATATTTTTTGGATGTGGCAATTATCTGGTAAATCATATGTAAGTCAGTTGTTAATAATTGATTGTCTTATGTTATATTTAATGTAAAATCAATTATTTTTGACAGGTTAAAAATTGCAAATTTTTCAAGTGATATGATGATGAATTTAGTGCAAGGGCTGTTGATGTCATTATGAAGTAGAGGAAAGAATTAGAAAGAGTGACAAATTGTTGTTTTCAATTACAAGAATAAAAAAAGCATGAGGAACAAATAAAGTTTTACAGGAAAATTATTAATATGTTGAAGAAACATTATGAGGATCAATTGAAGTTTTATAAGAAAAAGATAAACATGTTGGAGAAAGAGCATGAGGAATAATTGAAGTTCTACAGAGACAAGATTAAGGTGTTAAAGAAATAGCATGAGGACCAAATGAAGTTGTATGGGGATCATTTGAAGATTATCTCGGATAAAGATAAAGGAGAGTTGAAGATTATATTAATGACTATATTGGTGGGATTCACTATACTTTTAATGGCAATATGTTACAACTTTGTCGCAATAAGATCGTGATGAAATGTAATATCATTTATGTCAGTGAATTGATGTTTGCAATGACAATTATAATGACTATTGTGAATTGAAGTTTTTAATGAAATTTACATTAATCTTTGTTTATAATGTCATTTTATAAGTTTTTTTGCAATTTATTATTTTGTTTAAATCTTAGTCTATGTTAGTATATACATACATGTAAGAGAAGGCATTGGAATTTGACAAATCTCATATCATATATCCCAAAAAAAATGTGCATACATCATTTCCAATAGATAATGTTAGGTTATATAATCCAAAAAATGTGGATACATGTTATCCAAAATATCATATCTATAACAGTTGATTTTCTTCTACATTTCTTCCTTCATTTGCACTGCATTAGGTAAAGGCATCTTGTGGTGTTTGACTTTTTTTTTTTTCTAACAAAGCTCTTCTCCTCCTTGCATTAGCTTGAAGTTGTTAGGAAGTTATACTTGAATGGCCTTTGAATCTAAGACCCCCCGGTTCGAAAGCTAACTTGAATGAATGTGGATCTGCATCACTGAATTTCCTCTTGTAGGAATGCGTAGAGGTGTTAGTATGATAAAGACAAGAAAAATATTATATAATATATGATGTAATAATTGTATTTAAGAAAAACATAACAACGACATTAGATGAAACTTATGAAAATAATTGGTTGGCTCGGTATGACAATATTTCGAATAGCATTTACAACATTATCAGCTCCAGGGGCCTATATGGATGTAAAAAATAAGTTTTCACAGTAAAGAGTTTTAAGATTGCAAAATGAAACAAGACGAAATACCTATGAACATGCTTTAAATGGAAATTATGGAACTGTATGATGCTCTTAGTCATGTGCCTGATAAAAAAGAACATGATAGTAATCAAATTTGTAGCCACAATACCATTGCATATTTTAAATAAAGATCAAAATAACTTACATTTAATGATGAACCATCCATAACGCATTTTCTAGCATTATTGCCAGTTGTACCACATTTGCTACACCTTTGCACCTGTCTTCTATGAGATAATCTGTTCACATTGCTCACTTTCCTTGGTTCCATCTTGGATTTCCTTCTTGTAGTTTTTGGTTGTCTTTGCATAACTCTTTTGGTTGGAGGATTTATTGTTTCCCATCTATAATTGGCCAGAAAATAATACCTCACACTGGATTCGTCACATGGTCATACATGTGCACAAATCTAAATTGTTTGTAACAATCATCCACAAAAGACTCCACCCTTTACTTTGAATGGTTAATTGTAATGATGACATGCTTACATGGATAACCATACAAATCCCAAGTCCTACAGTTACATTTTTTATCCCTGTCAATCTTTATAGTATGTCTAATATCGCCTCTAGATACTATATATTCTCCATCTCTGTTCCAAGTTATTCTCCATTGCAATGAGTCTTTTTATTTTGATCTAATTTCTTCATAATAGTAGGAGCAATGTCTGTCTTCTAACCATGTACAAGCAATATTCTATTTGCATGTCTTCGCATTACCATGATTATAATTGTTTCAAGCATGCTAATAATTATCCTATCTCTTGCTGGTAGAATCCATCAATTGAATGGTTCATTTATGTTGTTGTGGACCACTGGGCACTTAGACTCAATGGATTGATAACTTCTTACCCACCTCTCCTTTGTGTACTCTAAC
>JAOXYD010111731.1:0-11451 GCA_028565735.1 Pinacopodium congolense
CTAGACCTCCATATATTTGTCAGCTGCAAGTGGGAAGCAACTTATGCAAGTTACAGTCAATAAGATTGAAGATCCAGCTATACATCCGTCGACTGGTACCTAAAGAGTCGTTAAAAAGAGTAATATGGCGGACTATAAACGCATCATTATGGTCCCTGTCTTCGAAAGTAGAACATCGGGCTACGAAACACAACAACGGACTGGCTGAGTTTGTCATTTTAGTCCAAATTTTAGAATTTTTTGCTACATAATCTTTCATGTTCTTTATGTTTTAGCCTCAACCTGCAATGTTAAGCATTTATAAACATAATTAAACAACTTAGCAGCAAATTGGGAGCAATGTAGCTTAATTTGACATTAATCGGATATGAAAATGCTAATAATTCTTAAGCCATAACTTAGCTTCTTTTTCATATTAATTACGCCACTAAGGATGTGGATTTCACCGCTTATTGATCCAACTTAGAAATAGCCAGAGATTTAAAGTCATTTTAAAGAAAAAAAGATGAAAATTAAAAGTGCACTAATAATGAGCCACTACCGCTTAAAGTTTTTAAAACTTAAGAAATCTATGAAACTAAAACAAATATAAGAAGAGTTGGAAATGAAAAATATATTAAAGAAAAATGACACAAGAAACAAAAAATAAACACTACATCAACTTCTAACAACGATGCCAAAACATTTTGTAAATCTATTGCTCACTATTAAATAATAAAATATCTAGCCTAACCTAACAATGTAGTAGGGTAAGTTAAGGTTGATCCCATAGAGAATTGGTTAGTGCTCTTAGCTATTTTTTATGTTATGCAAAAGAAAACAAATCCTTAGTATGATGAAACTAAAATAAATCAAAAATAAAATGATTGAAATTAAAGCAAAAATAAGAATGAAAAATAACATTACATAAATAAAAATAATGGAAATTTGGATAGAAGATATTTTTAAGGTTCATGAATTATGATTAATCATCGAAAACCTGTAGATTATGTTATGCCTAAGATGCTATCCTATAGACTTAGTTATAACCTTTGTCTAGTTCCTCCAATCATATATAAATTTGATACAATCATAAATTTACCCCTAGCTATATGACAATATAGGAATCAATCTCTATATTCAAATGCGTTGTGGCATTAAATCCACATCCCTTATAGGTCCTTAGGTGCCTCTTAAGTGAATTCCACATAAACTTGTATTAGATATTCACACCAATGTGATAGAATTCTTGCCCACATTAAAGCGCATAAACATCTTCAAAATAATATAATGACATCAAACTAAGTATAAATCATGCAACTCTTATCCTAAATACGCATATTGACTCAAAAAACCACTATGGAAATAACTTCTAATGCAACCTTACCAATAATCATCATCGATTTTATCATTGATCAAGAATGCAAAAATGATATCATCATTTTTTAAAACTTCTTCTAACCTTTCAACTTCTCCATTTTCCTAACATTCCATAAAATTCAAAATATAATTCTCAAAATTAATGGTAAAATAATTGTCACCATTATCCATAGTATAAACTTATACGTCCGTTTGCTGGAATGCGTCACTTTCATGGAATTTAGTTGGATTACTTAGTTTGGCTGACTTGATTAAGGCCTTTTTGCAATTAGGGTACAAGGGTTCCAACTGTTACTCTATGGATTAGTTTATAATTAGATGCTCATTTAATTTAGATAATTAGCAAATGGGACATGCAATTTGTGAAGCAACTCTGAACATCACCTAATCAAAGCCTCTAATGCTTGTGGACATAGAATGCTAAGTTGGTAAGGTTGAACAACCTAGTGGGATCCTATTTCACTTCCTTTTCATCTATCTTTTGATTACTTTCCATCATTTCCCTTCACTATTGTATAAAACTAAATCCTCCTTTTCTTGACTATTTTGTTCAATGATGGTCACAATATGCTCCCTAATAGTATGTTTCGTCATAGAAGGTAAGGGTTTTGGTAACTACTTAGGGCAATCTGACATACTTGAATCTCTAAATACTTATTGAAATTATCATGATTTGGCATCGTAGACTCGTTGCGTAGGATATAATTCATCATTGTATCATTAAGATTATACTTTTCTAGTGGAGGTGGATTAGGAAGGGAATTTATCTAAGGATTAACATCTGGGTATTGATAGTTTGGATGATGGCTGCATGGAAAGTTTTGGTAGCTTATAAGGGTTAATTATATGCCCATTAGATTGATAAGGGTCTTGAAGATGATTAAGGGCATAATAATGTCTTACATGACAATTTATAGAAAAAAAAAAGAACTACGACAATAATTACAAGCTACAGGAAATTAAAATGCACTACTACCAAATTGAACTTGTAAAATTTATAATTACTTACTAAGGTCTGCCATTTGGGCTTATAAAGGCATGGTACCATTAAGTACATTAGTTTTAAATGATTTTTTAATGATAAGACTCATAATTATATTAAAAGCTATTGGCTACCATATCATGAATCAATCTATATGCTTTACTTGGGGTTTTTCTCATTACGCAAGCTCTAGCAACATTTACATACTATGAGTAAATTGTATAAGTCATAAGTAAAATATATGCACTTACTCTTAAATACTAAAGTTATGCATTAGACATTCAATAACTTCCTAAATCACTCTGAAGACTCATATAAACTTTTGCTCTCAAATTGCATAAAATTTGAAATCATATTTTTCAATTTAGCTATCTTAGCTAGGCAAAGAGTTTTGTTAAGAATTGATTGACAAGATAATCCCAAGTTGTGATGGAACCGGGTGAGAAATGTTTGACGAATTGTGAGCTCTATTTTTTAATGAAAAAGAAAAAAAAACCTAAGTTTAAGAGCATCATCCAAAATCTTATGGGTTTTATAGTGGTCTCAAATATCTATGAAATTTCCTAAATAATTGTTATGATTTTCCAAGGATGAACACCTAAATTGAGAAGACCTAATCTTTGAAATGGTACCATGTGAAACTTCAATATCATCATAGACTATCCTAGGCCTAAAAATTCTAGTCCTTAGTGAACTCCTATTTCGTATAGTCAATTCTAACGTGGTTTGTTCTTTATGAGTCAAGTGCTCATGATGTTCCACTTTAAAATTGAACTTGATTCTTACTAAGAATGAAAAATATGCAAAAGCTCGAAATTAAGTCAATGTAAATAAAAGACAAACTAAAACACATAAGTAAGTAAGGAAAAGCAAAAGAGAGAAATAAGAAAGCAAAGAAAACATAATATAAAAATATAAATAATACCTACAATTGTAGAGTAACTAATACCGATATATTGCCAATATTACTAGAAATTTTCCTCAGCAACTATACCAAAAACTTGTTATTGGTTCGTTAAATCTAAATTATCCCAAAGTAATTTTTAAATTAAACAATTAGAGAACACTTTCTTAAATAAATTTCAAAATCAAAAATTAAGGAAAGTATACAAATCAAAAAGTAATAAAGTCGAGTTTTTTTATGACTTTAGAATGTTGAACCTATATGGAAAAGTTTAACGACTACTAGGTTATTTGAATTACAATTATCTAGAGAGCTTAAGATTGCCAAATTAAAACATTAGAATTTCTAATTTAACTTAAAAGCTTCCAAGCTATATAATGGAGTCCAAATTTCCTTAAAGATTGTAAAATTAATCAATTAGCTAAGGACTAGGCCCTAAATTACTTAATTGAGTTATAGAAGGGATTGGAATTCTAATCTAGGGTCTTCACTAAGTTAAGGCAATGTTATGGTTAAATAAATGTCTTATCTCTAATTAACCTACATTGATCTCTAGCCATTCACCAATATTAGGCATTAGGCTTAAAGTTCAAGAAGTTCTACTCCTAAAATCCATATTCTAAGACTAACATCCTCATGATTAATCATAGTTCGATCATTCATTAATTAAAATCATGTTGTTCATTGATTTTTCCATTGATTAAAATAGAAATCAACTGGATCCTTAATCATATAACAACTTTATCTTAATTGGCCAATTCAAAATAAACATTAAGAATTAAAAACCTATTAGCTTCTAACTTGTTATAGAAACTCAATCAATCCATTTAACAACATGTCCTTGGGTTAAAATCAAATTAAAACATCATATAAAACATAGAAAAATCACATTGAAAGCTAAGCATCATATTCCTACAATATAAATGAAGAAACCAAGAGAAACAAATGATTAAAGGGTTTAGATTAAACCAAATGATGCTCTAAAGTGAAATACAACCTTCAGTCACATTCACAACTCTTTCAAATTCTTAACAGGAATCTAAAATTGAAAAATACAATTCTACAAAAAAAAAACATTACCTAGAGAAAAAATATATAAAAAAAGGTAGATCGGGATTTTGGAAATCTAAATATGTGTTAGAATTGTTTGAATTGGGTCTCTAAATCTTCATATATATGTTAATTGCAAGTTGCAATTAAGTGGACAAAGTTGCAGCCACTTAAGAGTTAGAGCTAGCAGGAAATATCTTAACAAGTTGCTAAATAACACTTGACACATAATTAAAAGATGCATTATAGTCCCACTTTTAAACTCCCTAGATTAAGCATAATGGTAGTTCCGTATAACACAATGACGCGCTCAACTTCTAATTTCAAATTTTTAAACAAAATTTCCCCAAAATTTTCACTTTTCACACTTCAATATGTAATGTGCATAAATCAAAATGATAATCAAATACTTTAACAGCAATTGTGACCAAATATACCTTAAATAGTAAACAAATTCACATGAAAATGCATTAAAATCATAGCCTAACACTAGGGGTATGTCTAGTGCTAGAGGCTTTAAAAGGAAATCATATTCTTAATACAAAAGTAAAAGACAAGCTCGAGTGTTCACTCTCACCTCACAAGATTCTAAAATTTCTACTATACTTCTAGCAACTATTGTACTTGGATTTTATATTGAATATAGAGTTTTTTTTTCTTTCGAGTGTTGTCCATTAATTTATATGTTCTATGTTTGCATATAAAATTGATTGGTAAAAACCTATACTATAACTTTTTTATCTGACATCACCCTTTGAAAGAAATCTTTGGACACAAATATTGATTTTCCTTTTTGTCTGTTTTTGGTTAAAGGTAGAAAATTATGGATGATTTAGTATTGTTAGATGCAATGGATTTTAACATAATAATGGGCATAGACTTATTGTCAAAACATTTTGCTACATTGGATAATTAGGAGAAAGTGATATTTAAGATCTTGGATGATGTTGAATTCTATTTCACAACTGATAAAGGGAGAGAATCTCAAAACCTCATATCTACCATTTCTACTAGAAAGATGCTTAAGAAGGATTTTTAGGGATATTTGACAATGGTAAGGGATATATGTGAGTTTCTTGAAGATTTATGAAGCTTACCTCTATATAGGTAAATTGATTTTTTTATTTAGTGATCCTAGGTATAACTCTGATATCCATGTCACCTCACAAGATTCCCTTAATGTTAAAAAAATCTTAAGGAATAATTGTAGGCATTATTTTATAATGGTCTTATCAAATCCAGTACTTCTTTTTGGGACATCGATGTTGCTTGTAATGAAGAAGGATGGTAGCCTTCTACTCTGTATTGACTATTGAGAGTTTAATAAAGTAACTATTAAGTGCAAGTATCCATTACTAAGGATTAATGATTTATTTGATCAACTTTATGAGGCTAAAAATTTCTTGAATATTGATCTTTTGTCTAGTTATCATCAACTGGAAATTAGAGGAGAAGATGTTCCTAAAACCACTTTTCATAATTGCTACAACCAGTATGAAGTTTTGGTGATGTCCTTTAGGCTAATTAATCCTCTTGCAACCTTTATGGACTTAATGAATAGGATGTTTAAGCCTTTTTTACAATGAATTTTCATTATATTTATTGATGACATCTTCATGCATGCTAAGAGTAGGAAGAAGATAACAACCTTTAGATATATCTTTTAGGAAAGTTTTCGTAATCATTATCTTAGGTTTGAAGGGTAATTCCATGTGATTTGGGTACACATTTGATTGTTTCTCAAATAAGATATTCCTTATATTGCTTTTGATGATTGAGTATGTTGTGTAGGAATTTAGTGAATATTTTGAGGCACTTTTGGAACTAGAAGAGGTGTGGGATCAATTTTATGACTCAGAGTATCATTATATGGAGTTCCATACGAAGGATCAAGGTTATATGACCAGCCATTAAGAATGCATCAAGAGAAGAGAAAAGCAATCTTAAGCGAGCACCAATTTTGGTATAAATGAATTTGATGAAGCATTAATTTCAATTATTGAGCTTAGATTATTATGAAATTTTATAAGATGCAAGAACATCATCTATGGAATCTACTTATCAAATTTAATGAGCAATAGAGGTGTTTAAGAGAAGTTATAATAGAAAGACGGGGAAGAGTAGAAAGCTAGAAAAGTTGTGAAAGAAAAAGAAGCAAAGAAGTTGTGAAGGAGATTGGACAAACATTCTAATGATCTTGGGAATTATGGATAGAAGTGCCTTTCACTTATTCCTAGGTTTTTTAGTTTTTTAAAGATGTAAAAGGGTTAGAAGCCCCCACAAGCCATCATTGAATGATTGAGAACTTTCATAAAGAGGCTAAAAATAGGTTTGAATGTTTTCAAAGGGAAGAAATCATGATCAACATCCATATTCAAGCAAGAACATCTCAACGTACAGAATTTCCAATGCAAGGGAGCGAAGAGAACAGTGGAACCTTCACTCATTTTTTTTCCTTCTTCTCTTTTACTATCCTTTTCTATTGATAATGTTTTAGTTGAGAGATTGATTAACATCATGAGTGGATGAACCATATTGTAGGGATTGCTGTTAAAGCTATTTTATTGAAATCATCTTGTTGATTTTATGAATGAATGTTTATGATAATTGATATGCTTAAACCTTACAGTAGATTGAGCGATTGAGTTAAGTGATTTGTGTTGGTATGTGCAATAAGAGTTGGAACCTCATATAATTGAAATTATCATGTTAGTTAACTGATTAGAGAGAGATATTGATTAATGTGTTGATTGCCTATAAGCTTACTTCATAACTAATTGATTAATTAGGACAAGTTTTGTAAATTGAGATATTACTTGACTAATCCTATTTAATTTAACTAGGGAAGCTTAATTACACCTTGAGAGAGAGAGACTAAAGCATTGGGATATTTTGTACCAAACATAATTAAATCAGAAAGATAAAGGAGAAACAAAATAAGGATAAAAGTGATTCCTAATCTTCAATCTTGAATTTCAAAGCTCCTGTGCATTGCTCTTTTGTTTTTTGATTTTTAGTTTATTTCAATTTTTTAATTTTTAGTAATTATTATTTGAATTTTTTGCTTAAAAAACACAACTCAAATTGCTAGGTGACTAAACCTAATCATTATAGGATGATATGTGTTGTAATATAAGTTTACGATCTGTTCCGTTATAGTATTAACTTAAAACAAAACAACTTAGCGATTACTAGGTTATTAGCGTCGTTACCAAGGATTAGTAGTTTGGTTTGAGTAATTTTAATTTAAGTGTTTTTTATACTTTTCCTTGCGTACTTGCAAATGCATGAGCATAATGAGTATAAGATAAGAGAGGGAACTAAGAAAAGCAAAGGGTCAAGAAACCATTAAAAATACTATGATGGAAGAAGGTGAGCAAGAAGGAAATCAAAGTACATTTATAGACTTCAGGAGACTAGGTTTTCATACAAATAAGAAAAGAATCACAAGGCTTATAATGCAAGCAAATAATTTTGAAATCAAGTCAATTATGCTTAATATGTTACAAAAAGTGTTTAATTATACGAGTTGACAATTGAAGATCCCAACGCCTATCTTGTAAAGTTCTTGAAGATTTGTGACACATTCTGGTATAATGGTTATTTGAAGATTAGGTTAAGATAAGATTTTTTCCCTTTACTTTGAAGGATAGAGCTAAGGTGTGGTTAAAATCTCCAAACCAAAAACACATCACTATAGGGGAGCAACTTGCGCAAGCTTTTCTAGCCAAGTATTTACCACTGACCAAGATGACAAGGACAATAAATGAGATCACAAACTTTAAAAAAAGTGATGGGGGTCATTATTTGAGGCATGGAAGAGGTTTAAAGAGAACAAAGGAGTTTTCCTCATCACAATATTCCAAGGAAATTTCTCTTGTAAAAATTTTATAATGGAGTAAACCAACATATAAGAGTAATAATTAAAGTAGTAGCTGGATGTTCTTTAATGAGGAAAACCAATAATGCAACTCATGCTCTTTTGGATGAGACTACTAAAAACAAGTACCTATGGTCAAATGAAAGTAGTAAAAAAGTATTTAAGGAGAAAGAAGGGATGATTACGATAGCCCTTCAAGTTCAAATTTCAGCCCTCACCAAGCCTTTAAGCATCATGCAAGGAGTTCTTCATCTTCGGAGAAGGCCACGCAACTTTGATGTGAGTGAGCATTATAGGAAATATATACATGTCACTGCTGATTACTTTTAGATGGAGACCAATGGAGTTTAGCAAGTAAACTATATGGGGAAACAAGCAAACATAACAATCCCTACTTTAACACTTAATATTTCGGATGAAAAACCACCCCAATTTGTCTTAAACTAAAAATGTAGGTAACATCATGAGATGACAAGGTCCACTTTGTTTCTAATAAGATATGATTTCATCCTTGGAAAGCAATATCGAGAAGTTGATGGATGTCTTAAGTTAGAAGTTCACATGTAAAAAAGAAGGTCAAAAGCGGATGGACGCGAAGTTTGATCAAACAGTAAAGAATCATGCACCATTCATCCACAACATGGAAATTTAAGTGGGGCAATTTGCAAATGCCTTATAATTAAGGTATTGGGGGGTCTCCTAAGTAATATGGAGTCCAATCTAATCGAGCAATCGAAGGCCATCAAAGTTATAATTAGGAAAAAACTTAAAGAGTTAATGGAGAAGGTCGAAAGCTCAAAGGTGTAGAGCCGAGAGAAAGAAGAAGAGAAGGAGGAGAATCCTCCTAAGATTCCCTACCCATGAAAACTTGAGTAGAATTAAATGGATGCACAAATTTCTAGATGCTTTAAGAAGTTGAAGAAGTTACAAAAAAAATTTCATTTGTAGAAGTCTTAGAAAATTTACTCAATTTTTGTCAAGTTTTTAGAAGATATCCTAATTAACAAGTGCACTTAGGAGGATAAAGAAATGGTTGCCTTAACAGAAAATTGCAATACTATCTTCACTAACCACATGCCATCCAAGTTACAAGATTTATGGAGTTTCACTATCCCTTGTGACTTCGAATATTCTAAATATTTATGTGATTTAGGAGCAAGTATTAATTTGATGCCTTTATCTATTTTCAGGAAATTGGCGCTAGGTGAGGTGAAGATGACTTCCATGCTTATGCAATTGGTCCGAAGCCAATTGGATTAGAGGAAGATGTGCCAGGTAATGTGGATGAATTCATCCCTCCATTAGATTTCCTGGTGCTTGATTTTGAAGAAGGTAGGAGTTGTCCATTAACCCTTGTAGACCTTTCATGAACACCAGAAGGGCGTTGATTGATGTTTATCATGGAAATTTATTCCTTTGTATTGATGAAGAGAAAATATAATTTAGTAGAAGAAACATGTTGAATGTTCCACCGGAGGAAGTACTTGTAAGAAGATAGATTTAATTTATTAGTGTGGAAAGGAACAAGGTATGAAGTATGAGGAAGAGCTAGATTTGCAAGATGATGAAGGAAGTAAGAATGAGTAGGAGCTTGCTAAGAAGTTAAAACTAGAACCTTTAGGAAGAATGAATGCCCCTATTCCATTTTAATTTGTGAAATCACCCATGCTTAGGTTACAATCCTTACTTCCAGACTTGGGATATGCTTTCTTAGGTAAAGGAAAAAAATTACCCATTGTTATTTCTAACACTTGATTTTGGAACAAGAGGAGAGGGTAGCTAAGATAAGAAGAAATGACTTTGTGTAAGATTGAAGTTGCTTCTTAGTATGCTTAAGACTTAATGGAGAGAACAGTTAAAAGTTGCTCAAGTTTACAAGTATGTGACTCCTGAGTTAGACAATTGCAAAGGAAAAATGTGTAAAATGAATGGGCATCCCGACAAGTTATATATTTTGGAATTTCCCTCAAGAGAAAAATAAGTGGCTTTTTAACTTTTATCTCACTAAAAAAATTGAAGAATCATCAAGCTACTGACCTTACACTTAGCATGTGATGTTCTTAGTTAGCTTTCCATTATTAGTACATATGATTATTTAATGTGTATTATCTTTATGTTATCTTTAAGTGTTTTATTTTTAGATTTCTTAATTTTAATTAATCAAATACAAGCTTGGTGTTGTGTCTTGCATATAGTATGTTTAGTGCTAAAATAAATTTAGATCCCCTTTCTCTAACGTGTTTAATTTATATGGAATGGAAGAAATTTTCTAAAGTCATGGCTACAAGAGGCCTTAAATTTTAGGGGAGTTTTGTTATCCTTCCCTCTTTTACATTTGATGCGCTTTAATTGCTTTCTTCTTATAAATTGAGGAAAATTTCGTTCAAGTGCGGGGGGAGATAAGCTTGAGCGTGATTTGTCATTTATTTACAAACATCATTTGTTATGAGTCTAATGGGAATGACTTAAATAACCTATCTTAAAATGATTGAAATTAAGAGTTGATTGTTAATTGTTGTATTTAATCTCATCAATGTTTTTTATTGTATGAGCATTGAACAATTCGTACAGGATTTCTAACCCAATTTTTTCCTTTTACTTTTAATTTTTAATAATTTTCACATGTTATTAAGGACCTATATGTATAATGTCATGCTTTTAAGGACCTTTCATATGATTGTTGTTTAAGTTGGAATAGGTGGCTTACGATAATAATTGAGAAGAAAAACACGTTCATAAATTAAAGTTAGCAAAAATTTTCACTTCATTGACTTCACATAAAAAGATGACGTCAAAGAGTGGTGTTGCTATGAGGTGACTTAGCTGAATAACCAGAGGTATGCCCTATAAGACTCACACCCTCGCGTCAAAAGACTAGATAACCTCATAACTAGGCTAAAAGAGCGTCCTACCCAAGTAACTAGGTAGTGCCCCATAAGACGTGAACCTTCGCTTCAAAAGGGAAGTTGAACTTTAAGTAAAAATGCTTTAATTGTAAGTTGTGTTATGTCATACTTATCTCAAACATCCTTCATTTATTTTTCATGATAATTCATTTGAAACTACTTGGAATTTTGATGTTGTGCATAAGGGTTATCTCATTGTTAATAGTGTGCTTGAATGTGGGATAAAAAGGATTTTTGTCATGAAATAATTGCAATTTGTGAACTAAATCAAAAGAAATAATGAAATCTTGGTTATGCTAAATTAATTTTCAATTACTGTTCAATTATTTTTTTAGGGGATGTTTAAGTTGTTGCTTGAGTGCAAGCAACA
>JAOXYD010111742.1:0-11451 GCA_028565735.1 Pinacopodium congolense
TCTCATTTTGGTTTTCAAAGTAAAATCGGTTTAGAGAATGCCATTTTTAATCATTCAACCAACCAACAATAGTGCCAAACCATGCAAATGAATAGCATGTATGCATATGATCGTGATAGTGATTTTAATGACGAATATGAGAGTAAATTTCTAATGCATGCTCATAATCATAGATATTAACTCACAGGTAGAATGTCTCCTCCACGTTGAGCCTGGTGCCTCGAAATGGAGGGTCCTATTCCTGATTGATCTATAGAAAGAAAATAGAAAGAATCATTAGGACCTAAATCCTAAACCAATTTCAGAATGCCTAGAGCATAAGACCATGACCCAATTTATCATGCTCTATATTCTTACTAAAGCCTTGATATCACGTTTTATAAGAAATCTACTAAAAATTGACAGAGTTTTTCCTATAAAACAGACATCCCCCTTCTGAAAGAAGGGTCATTTCCATAACATAAATACACTTCTATATCCACATGTAAACACAGCTCGAATTAGGCCTTCAAACTGTATGTCTAGGCCTAATTGAGTCTACATTTATACTGTAAAATCCATAATAAATTCAAATATACCTAATTATAATCCTAACACATCATTTATACTCAATATATCTACACAGTCTCAATTTTAGTCAAAATTTTATGCATTTTTATAAGAATATAAACCTTTCACAATTTTTATCTTACAAATGATTGAGAATTTTAATTTATTGCTTTTATGAAAGTTTATCTACATAATATTTGAAATTTTTTAAAATTATTTTCAGGTTTTTTGAACTTTTTAGACAATTACCATCTCGCTAGAGTGTGGGGGCCACATGTTGGCGCCAGAGTGTTGGGGCCACACACTAGCGTCGGACTGGTGGTGATGTTCACCACCCACCAAAAAATGAAGAATTTAACTCCAACAATTTAATGACACTATCTTGTGTCGAAACTCCTTCTGATTTGTGAGAATATAAGGTTTAAAGCTCAAAGGAGACCCATTTCTATTCACTGGTAAAATGGGCCAATTGATATTGAGTTTCCCTCCTTTCGTACATTTTTAGGGCTATTAAACACAATGGTGATGTTGGTTTTGCTCAAATATGGCTAAAAGTGAGAGAACAACGTCTTACCTCTAAAAACTGAAACTTTTAATCATAATTTCTCCAAATTTGGACCGTTTTTTATGAAACAAGTTTAAGGGTTTGATAGAACATCCCAAGAGCTTTCCTTAGAGTCTTAGATCACTAAAAAGGTAGTCGGATGGTAAAGATATAGGTGTTGAAAGTTAGACGTGAATACTAACCTATGAGGAGAAGGTTTAGGATAAAAATGAAACTTAAGCTTTCTTAAGTTTAAATTAGACTCTTATAAGGCTTTTCTTCTTATTGGCCCATTAGGGCTAATTTAACAAAATTTTAGGTCATTATAGTTAGTGTAGCCATTATTGCGAGAGTTTAAGAAATTGATGCCAGAGGAGATGCTCCACATATTACCACCATGAGGGACATCCAACATGACATAGATCTAATTTTAGGGGCTAGTCTAGCAATTTTACCTCATTACAGGATGAATCCAAAGGAGAGTGAAATTATGAAGGAGAATGTGCAAGAGTTAATATGATGGGGGCTTATTCAGAAGAATATGAGTCCTTATATAGTGCCAATATTGTTGACCTTAAAGAAGGTTGAAAGTTGGAGGATATGCATTGATATGGGTTATAAGTTTTCCATTACCAAGTTAGATAACATATTAGATTGATTACATGGTACTACGGGGTTTTTGAAGACAAATTAGACAAATTTAAATTAGACATAAAGATGAGTGGAAGACAAATTTCAAGACAAATGATGGCCTATATGAATGATTGGAAATGTCATTCAGATTGTTTAATAGCCTAGCACTTTCATGAGACTAATGAATCAACGGTTAAAGTCATTTATTGACAAGTTTATGATGGTATATTTTAACAATAGATTGATTTATAGTCACTCTAGAGAAGAAAAAATTATGTATTTAAGGTAAGTGACAATGATTTTAAAAGAGAATTAACTATACATTAACCTTAAGAAGTATAACTTTATAACATATACCCTATTATTTTTTGGGTACGTGGTGTTTGTGGATGAAATATGAGTGGATGAATCTAAAATTAAGGGAATAAAAAATTGGCCTACATTGACTAATCTGTGTGACCAGATTATGATACTTCTATAAAAAGAGAGGTTTCCAGTAGAGATATATAACAAGCTTCAACTAAAGAGATTTGAACCTTACATAGTACTAAAGAAGATCAATGATAATGTTTATACGGTTGCCCTTCCCAATAGTATGGGGATTTAGAAGAGGTTTAATGTGGTATATTTATGCTTGTTTCATGATTTCGATGCTTACTTATACCCTAACATCTATTTAAACTTGAAGTTGAGTTTTGATCAAGTGGAAGGGATTGATACAAATCACAAATCATCCCACACTGAAAAGAATGGCGTCATTATGTATTACGACCTAAGCACTATTGAAGGCTTGTGAAGTAAGCCACACATATAGCATAGACACGATCGCTAACAACACCCCATAATGACATTGTTGTGTTCCCTAGAAACTGTTATTATAGTCCTAAACTAAGACAATACATCAATGATCCTTAACATTGGTGTCATTATTTCTCATGCAGACCACTGTTACACTATTATGGAAAGTTAAGGTTTATTTGGTTCAACTTTTTGTTTCCTTTTTTTTATGTTTTCAGTTTCTGTCCTATACGTTTTAATGATTTTTTTCAATCTCTGTGTTTAGAAAAATAGAAATAGAAAACCGAAAACAAAAGTGAAAACAAAAATCTCCTTATATTTTAATGCATATTTTATTATAATAAACATTTTTACCCGTAGTTTTAGATTTAGGATTTAATATTAACATTTTGTAGCCACTTTATCATCAAGAACATTATTCCTAGGCTATTAAAAGTTAAGTTTTTTGTTTTCTCTCAAACGGTTTCATACAACCTTTAAATTTTCATGCTATACACTGCATCATATATTCATATTAGTAAAAGTCATTTATATAATATTTACACAAAAATAGAGAAATATATTACAAACCTAGTGGTTGCTCTTCTAAAGCATTATGGTAAAGATCCAAAATTTACTTAGTTCTACACAAGGGGGAAAAATCCAAGACAAAATCAATTAGTGTTCTCATACTATAGTGGAAAGAAAAACAAAAGATAAAAAGACATTAATGTTGTTAATGGGCTAATGTACTCGTGAAGCTTACTAGTGATATAAGTCACTATAATGGAAACTTTGGCACCACAAAGGATAGTGAACTCATCAGCCTTTTTATCCTCTAGACTTAGGTTTTCCCTTGAGTCATTTCCATCTATCTCTCTTCTTCCTTTCAAGTTATATTTAAATTTCAAGACCCTTCTTCATCTCTTTATACCAGGAATCAAAAAGAAAGGAAATGGAAGAAAGTGTTAGATGATTTGTTTATGAGATCTTTAAAGCTGAAAATGGAAAAACATTGCCAAGCCAATGAAAATTTGTTGTAGAGGAGGGATGAAGAAAATATAGCAACACTGTCTCTAAAGTTTAAAGGTGATATGTTTCATGTTTAACTAAATTTTTATAGTTATTTCTAGTATTATGTTAAGAAATGAAGAAACTTCCTATTATTAAATTATACTATAATTAAGTTATGATATTATTTAGTTTTTACTATTATTAATTATGGTTAAAATTATTTATCAATATGAGGTATAAAATCTCCAACAATGTGTATAAATACGTCTCTTGAATAAGCATTTATCTAACATGCAATATTATCATATCTTCTATTTCATTTCCTCTCTTTTAAATATTTTTTAACATTATTAGCACAATTAGCACAAAATATTCCAACAAACACTATCAGAGTTATAATGATTAAGAAGGCTCTAGCACACTTTCCACAATATTATAAATATCAAGATGCAACCCAACAATAAGCTATTCCTCTTTTTAATGGGGGAAAACTATGGATATTGGATTATCAAAATGAAGATTACTCTACATGCAACGCAACACTTATAGGATGTTGTAGAGAAAGGGATACCTTAAACTAGGATAATGCCAACTCACAAACATCAGCACAAGTTAACTGGTCACAAAAATATGCAGAAGCATTGACAAAAGTTCATCTTACTGTTATGGATATAGTATTTCTTAGAATTATGAATGCTACTTTAGAAAAGGAAGTTTAGGATATCTAAAAAAAACTAATTTAAAGTAATGAAAAGACTATAAAAGTCAAGTTACAATCTCTTAAGTGAGAATTTGAGAACTTGAAGATGAAAGATGGAGAAACCATTAAAGATTACTCTTTAAGAGTTATAAAATTAGTGAACAAATTAAAATTGAATGAAGAAAATATAACTGATCAACAAGTGGTAAAGAAAATATTAGTTAGTATATCAAAAAAATTTGATATGTTCATATCTATGATAGAAGAATCAAAAGATCTTATACAGACAATTTTCTCAGAACTAGTTGATTCTCTACATATTCATGAAGGAAAAATGTTTCGAAAAAATGAAACATCATCAAAAGGAGCTTTTCAATCAAAGTATAGACATTCATATCCTTTAAAATATACAAAAGGGAAGGTTCAAGACAAAAAAATATTAGTAATACTAAAGAAGTTGAGAGGAAATATAAATTACCTCCTTGCAGAATTTTTAGCAAACTAACCATGAAGAAAAGAATTGTTATTATAAGGAAAAATCTCAATGCAATTACTACAATAAGTTTAACCACACTAAGAATGAACGAAATTTAAAAAGCTGTAAGCAAGCATATTAAAGACCATGGATGAATAAAATAATCTATTTTATGCCCATCATGATACTTCTAATAAAAAAGATGCTTCACTTATTGATAGTGGATGTACTAATCATATGACTAAACATTTTTATTCAACCAAATAGACTCCTTTACTGAAATTTCAGTAAGAATGGGCAATAGAGCTATGAGGAAATCTGCATACAAAGGTATTGTTGTTATTTAGACAAGAAAAGGTATAAGTCTGATAAAAGACATCCTTTATACCCCTAGGCTGCATAAAAATTTACTCAGTTTTCCTCTGTTGATGTAGAATGGATATTCCATACATTTTAAGGATAACACTTATGCTATTTATGATCCAAAAGGGAACAACATTACTTGCATGAAAATGTATCAAAAATTTTCTCTATTCAATGGCAATATAAAGTATAAGAAAATTCGATGTAAGCTCAAATGAACAAGTTTGCATGGTTATGGCATAAACGCTTTATTCATAATAATTTTCAAAGTTTAAAGCTTCTTTCACACAATAACATGGTGAAAGATGTTGCTACTATTTCAGAAACTATTGGTGTATGCATTGGGTGTCAGTTGGGTATGCTATTATTATCCAACATACACTCATAAAGAGCATCGAAGAAGCTTGGACTAATACATACAACTTTATAAAGACCTATAAGATCTCCTTCACTTGATAATAACAGATATTTTATTTTATTTATCTATGATTACTCTCTAATGACATGGGTCTGCCCCATTAAAGGTCAATACGAGATATTTAAAATTTTCAACAAGTTCAAGAATTATGAAAAAATAAAAAGTTCTTGTCTGATCAAGAATTTTAGACAGGGTAATGGGAATGAATATATGTCTTTAGAATTCAAAAAGCTCAATGAAGTGGAAGGTGTACAACATCAACTTACCGTTCCATTCAAACAACAACAAATTTGTGTATTAAAAAGAAAAAATAGAGTAACATCGATAATATATAGACTAGATCTTATAATAGCGTTTTCTATATTAAACGACTATGAGTAGTTAATAACATTTTAAATTTGATGTGTAAGTTTTAAATCTAAAGCAATCTACTTTTATACCTCATAACTTTAGGCAAGTGCACCAATCATTATTATAGTATATCAGTGAATTGAATGTTGTTCCCACAACGATTTTATCGAGTACTAGTCTTAATTGTCTAATTATTTATTAACATAACGTGTCAATCATATCTAGATGATAAAAATATTAAATTCAAAAGTGACATGAATAAAACTAAAGAGCACACAAAAATAAAGAATAAGAATGCTGATAAGAATGATTGTTGCTTGTTCTCCAAGACTTTTAAATCCTCGTTCACTAATCTGGTCACTTTTTCTTCTTAGAGTGCACCCTAATAAAATTCTTCTCTTCCTCACACCTTAACTTTCAATTCTATGAAAAATTAAATGAATTCTCCCTTGGTTGATATCTTATTTAACTTTTTATACCCTTGATCCTTATTAGGGTTGGAAAACCTTAATGAATAGAGTTTAGCATGTATGTTTCCTAACTAGTTTCAAATTCCTTTTCTTTGTTTTTTTTGACATTTTAAGAGCCAAAACAACACTTAAACTTCAGTATAACGATTCAGTTTTATAGGGCCATTTCTCATCTCTCTTACTTTAGGATGACAATGACAATATCAAAGAAGTATAATGGTGTTATTATTCATCACTACTATTCTTCTATCTTCTGTGATACACCACGAATGCGGTTTATATAATGGTTATAACAATATCATTATTTCTAATCATTTTGCTTCTAAATTTTTCTTTTAAAATCACTTTTTTTGCCCACTTGGTCTTTTAAATGCAATATTTATCTACACTTCACAAAAATGTTCCTTAGATTACTGAATTAATCTTAAAATACGTTAAAACTAGATAATAATATACCAATAAGCCTATACATTTTAGCTATTATTAGAATCACATTTTAAATAATTTAAATGTAAAATTTATGAGACAAGTTTGAATTCTTGTATGCTTTGAAGACAATAATAATAAATTATGTTTATTTGAACAAGTTATGAATTTGAGGTACAAGGAAGATAGATCTTTTTTTACTCACTTGAATCAAGGGCATTTTGATCAATTGTTTGGTATGAGTGTAAGATTTGAAAATGAGATTTTGGGACTTTAGTTGTTGCATAATTTTCCTAATTTTTGGGGTAATCTTCATATGTTCTTGTCTAGTTCTATTTTTTATGGTATAATGACCATGACTTATATGAAATGTGCTATTTTAATAAAATAATTATGATGAAAACTTAAGGGGATTTAACTTGTTATTATGAGGTTTTGATTATTGAAAATATGAAGAAAAATAAGGAAATGCATCTTGAACAAAATAACAGAGATGAAAGTAGGGTATAAGCACATCAAAGGTAAAGTATAAATATCTTGGTTGTCCTCATGGTGGTAAAACAAGATATATTAAGAATTTTTTAAGAACTTAATAGGAAAAAGAGGGGCAATAACGACAAACAATAGAATAAAGATTACAATAGTGATGATTATGTTGCCACTATTACTACAAAAAAATGTTGTTATATTCATCATGAAGACATATTTAATGTTATTTATGATGAGCCAGATGGGTTTATTGACAATGATGCTTATTTTGGTTTAACATCAAAGAAGGATTTCTTTATATCTTACACTTCAGGTGATCATAAAATGTTATGTTGAAAATCAATATTAACTCAGAATTACTTTTAAGGAATGTCAGACATGTACCTTATATTTGTTTAAATCTGATTTCTATAAATATTCTTGATGATGATGGTTATTTTAATATCTTTGGTAACAGTTAGTATAAGATTACTAAAGGTTTTTTGGTTGTGGCATGTAGAAAGAAATCTTCAAATTCGTATTGGACTAAATTTTTAGTTTTCATTAACAATGTTAATGCAGTTGAAATTGATTACTCTTAAAAGTTATAACACAGAAGATTCGGTCAAATAAGTGAGAACAAACTTGATTATATAGTCAAGAAGAATTTACTTTCTAATTTGAAAGGTGTAAGATTGGAAAAGTATACTCATTGCTTAACTAACAAATAGAACAGAGTCTCTTTCAAAAGCCATCTTCCTTATAAAAGATCAAAGTCGCCTAAGTTATTATATTAAGATTTATATAGTTTAATAAAGACAAGGACTTTTAGTAGTGAACTTTATTTTATCACTTGTAGTGATGACTATTCAAAAAAACTTTTATTTTATATCTTAAAGTTAAAAGATTAGAAATTTAGTTTCTTTAACTAGTTTTGAGGCTTTTATTGAGAGAAAAATCTAGAAAGAAGCTGATACGTATTCGTATTGATAATGATGGTGAGTACTGTACACCTTTTGATGAGTAATGCTAACAATAGCGTATTAGACACCAAAAAGTGCTTCTTTTAAGGCTTTTAATTTGAATGGCTTGGCAGAGAGGATTAAAAAGACATTGATCGAGAGAGTTAAATGTTTACTTTCAAAAGTAAAGTTACTTAAATCCTTTTTGGATGAGACTTTGTATACTACTACGCATGTTATCAATTTATCTCTTTTTATTTCCTTGCAAGGTGATGTTCCTGATTAGGTATGTTATAGAAGGATTTTTTTTCTATAAATACACATATTTGACTATAAAGCAGTTATGCATATGCCAAAATATGAGAGGTCTAAGTAGATGTCAAGAAGAAGTGATGTATCTTCATTAGATATAGCCATAACGAGTTTAGTTATAGGTTGTATGATTCAACTAAAAAGAAAAGTGTTAGAAGCTATGACCTTATGTTTATGGAGGATCAAACCATTATAGATATTGACAAGGTATATAAGTCAACGTCTTAAGATTATAATGACTTAATTAATCTTGATCTAGATCCAGAGATGCTTATGGCTAATGTAGCTAAGTTTGACAATCAAAATAATTTGTAAAATCATATTCACAGCAATCAAGTTGAGGATATTGATGGTGACTTTGTCAATGAGTAGATGCTTCATTTCATAAGGTTACTAATAAATATAAAGTTCCACTTAAAAGGTCTATCAAAGAAAAAATACCATCAACACATTATTCATTTAATAAATATGTGACCCTTATTAATATATGTGCTCCTTATTAACGAGTAAGAATTCATCATAGAGCTACAAAAATACTAAATAAAATGGATATAAGGATGAGGTTGCAACTATAAAGGATGAGATGCAATTCTCATATGGCAGTCATACCTTTAAGTTAGTCACTTTGCCTAATGATAAAAGAGA
Source organism: Pinacopodium congolense (assembly GCA_028565735.1). Lineage (NCBI taxonomy): Eukaryota > Viridiplantae > Streptophyta > Magnoliopsida > Malpighiales > Erythroxylaceae > Pinacopodium > Pinacopodium congolense. Next base: position 9,108 of record JAOXYD010111742.1, read on the forward strand.
TTTGTAAATAAGTTTACAAAATGAACCATAAAGAGAGTTCTTCTCGTCCACGATATAAAGATAAGTTAGTCACCAAAGGATTTAAACAGAAGCAGAGAGTTAGTTTAGAAAAATATTTTCTTGTTAATTATTAAGATGAATTTTATTAGATTTTTTCTTGGTTTTGTAGTCACTAGATGAGAAATTTTCTTCCTCCATGATGATTTAAAGGAGAAGATTTTCATGCAGAAATATGAGGATTTTGTAGTAAAGGGTAAGAATAACTATGCTTGTAAGTTGAAGAAAAGCTTATATGAATTAAAAACAAGTTCTAAAATAGTGGTATAAGAAGTTTGGGTCAATTATGATCCAACAAGGACATATGAAGACTAAATTTTTTCATTGTGTATTTGTTCATAAATTTTCTGATAATGTCTTCATCATTTTATTATTTTATATTGATGTCGCATTAATTGCTGGTCATAATGCTTCTAGAATTAATTGTCTGAAGAAAAGCATATTGAGAAGGTGTTTCGAAAGTTACACGTGGATAAAGCTAAAGTAATAAGCACATCTCTTTCTGCTCATTTTAGGTTTAGCACTAAATAGCCTTATCTAATAAGAAAAAAAAATAAGGCATGCAATAAATCATTAATGTGTCTACAATAGGAAGTTTGAAGTATACAATAATTTGTATAACAGCTAATATTGCTTGTGTAACTAATACGATTAGTCGTTTTCTCTCTAATACAAGTAAAGATTATTGAAATGCTATTAAGTGGATTATGAGATATCTTCAAGGTACTTCTAATTTGAAATTCTATTCTCTCTAGGTATACGGATTTAGACATAATAGATTATGTAAACTTGAGAAATCTACTTCAAGCTATTTGATTATCTTGAGTAAATATCTTTAAGCCTTCCTGTGTTATTAGAAATTATTAAATACCCCCATGTTTTTAAAAATATCCTAGACCCCCCTGTGTTTTAACAAAATTATTAAACACACCCCTGAAAATGTTCTATGATGACATGGCATGTGTGATGACATGGCAGCTTCATTGTGATAACGTGATGGTTAATTATAATGATGTGGTGATGATGTGGCATTCGTGACTGTACAAAGTGTTGACATGGCGTGTGACGTGGTAATGACATGGCATAATGACTGTGCAGGGGATGTTTTGATAATTTATGAAAACATATGGGGTATTTGAAAAAAATGAAAAACATAGAATCTTGTAATAATTACTTTATTAATTAATATATTAGATTTATTATTTAATGTAAAAAATTAAAAATATTATTTAAAAATATTTAAATAAAATTATTGAATTTTAAAATATTTAATCTAAATGTTATCATTTTCAAAATTTTAACTAAAAACTAAATTAAATATTTTTAAAATGCTAACATTTTATTTAAATATTATGAATAGTTATTTACAAATAAATAACTATTCATAAATTGATATATAAATAAATAAATATTCATAAATTGATATGTAATTCAAAAGAAAATTTTCACTATACCATATCTAAAAAAATCTCTAGCAAGGAAGTTACATAATGGGAAAAAAACGAAGTAAAAAAAATGATTTTTTTGTATTCATTATGAAGCTATTTAAATGATTTTGGAATAATGAATTACAATTGTTACTTAATTCCTAGTTTACAAATCAAAACCTACCTTTCCAAATCAAAAGTCCTAACCTCTAAAGCATCAAAAGCTCTAGCTAACATCTAATAATCCTATTCTATCAACAAATCATGAAATACATAAGCTTCTTTTTGAAGATTTCTCCAAGTGTTTGGTATGCCTTCTCGGTAGCAGAATGCATCACAAAAAATCAGTGTTCCTTCGAGAAACGGAATGTAATCCATTTCTAGAAGAATGTTTTCTAATTCACATCTGTTGAGTATTCACAAATATTCAATAAAGTATTATAGGAATTAATAAAGTATTTAGCTCTGTAATTGAAATAAAAGATGTAAACTTACCAGTCATGATTCAAGCGCAGCAGCACAACCCCTAATCCCCGCAATCATGTCCATCACATTCGATATCTTGAAGTGCCAAGCAATCTATTGATATTATTGTAGGCCTTTAATGCTTATTCCATAGTTAATTGTCCTCTTAGTAAGACACTGTTGTAACGCCCTCAACCAATCCCTTAGCTATTTAAGGAGGCACTACAAAAAGCCCATATGGAAAGTTCTTTAATTGCCCTCCTGTTACTTCATTTTCATTAACAACTTTAGGAGAAGGTGTGCTACAATTTTTTTGTACCTAATATGATATATGAACAACATAGAAAAAAATTTGAATGGAAATAACAAAAGACAATGACAAAGCAATTCAATCC
>JAOXYD010111753.1:0-11450 GCA_028565735.1 Pinacopodium congolense
TCTTAATTATAAAAATTTTATCTTAATAATTTTAATTTTTTTCAAAAAATCACTGTATTTTTCATTTTTTTAAAAACTCCGTGTGCTTTTTATTTTTTTCAAAAAACCCCCTGTATTTTTCATTTTTTATCAAATACCCCCATGTGTTTTTCATTTTTATCAAGCATCCCCCTGTACAATAACTGTCACGTCAGCTGCCACATCAGCTGCAATGTCACTCGCCACGTCAGCATGGTCAACGCAGTTAACGCTGCCACATCAGCACAGTCAACTGTCACGTCAGCACAGTCAACTCGTCACGTCAGTGCCCAGTCAACCCTAAATAGTTTCAGGGGGTATTTGATAATTTTGTTAAAATTCAGGGGGGGTCTTTGATATTTTTAAAAATACAGTGGGGTATTTGATAATTGTCAAAAATTGAGGGGGTTAAAAGGATATTTACTCTTTTTTTTTCTTCAAGGTTATAAAAAAAGAGGAGAGAATTGAAAAATATTATCATGTTAATTTTTATTTTTTAGATTATGTAATTAGAAACATTGAATAAAATTTAGTTAAAACAATTGCATGCATATAATAAATTATATGTCAATTTTTCATTAAAAAAATTCAATAATTATCTAGTAAATTTTATTTTTTAAAATTTTAATATCACAAGTATAGTATTCTAAAAACAATATTTTTACATAAGCAAAATCTTATTAAAAATCATATCTTTACCTTTTTTTTTTCTAACCATAGTGAAATGCATTAGTGCGATCTTTTTGGTACGATGAATAATATAACATAAAGACTTCACTAAAATTCTATGTTGCAAACAAATCATTAATTAACTTTTAGTTGTGGGTAAAATTTCTATTCAAATGATAAATAATGATTTTAAATGGTGTCATTTAAGGGTGTTATTGTAGTCTTTGACAAACAGTGTAATGGTTAAATTTGTAACTATAATATTTTTTTTAATTTTTTGCAATGATTAGTTTAAGTTTTTAATGGGTTTTCAGTTTTTGAGTATGGAGAAGATTATAAATAGATATTCTAAGTATTATGAAACAATCTTCATGAATTATGATGAGTTAAGTGAGTTTTGGATTTGTTTGAGATAACGTTTTGAATTGAATGACTTTGAGAGAAACTATTAGATTTTCAATCTTACATACGTGGATTTATTGAGCCCTTTTTTACATTATTTATATTAAGTACAATAGGAATTGTGTTTTTTATTTTGATCTTGACTTAAGTTGATATTGAGGTATATGTATTGGAGCGAACTGAGATTACTAAAAAAGAATTACTCTTGACTCTCTTAAAAATAAGAATTTATAAGGATTATTCTTCACTCATTGAAATAATATTGTTGAATTTCTTTTTATCCATCGTAGCATAAGAGCTTAGTTTAAAGGAGTTGTAGTAGAAAAGCATAGTTTAGATTAGGATTTGTTATAGAAGAGCTTAGTTTCATGGGATGTGTTCTTCCATTAAAGCATATTCTTTACCTTCGTACTGACCTAATTAAATGCTAAGACAAGGCCAATCTTTCTTTTGAGAGCAAATTTCTTATTGAAAATCAAGATAGATCTGTCTCTTAAACTTCACTTACCAAAAAATAGTATTTTGATGTTTTTAAACTATTTTTGAACCTTACTAGGCATGAGAAAAATAAAAATGACATAATTTAACATTTTATTTGTGAACATTAAAATGATATTGTGAATTGAATATATTTCCATCACTAGGAATATTTATGATAATCAATTAATAAATTAATATGCCTTAATTCTTGATATTTAAATAATATGTACATTGTTGAATAAAATTTTAATTATTTTCTTAAAAATTTGTTATGCGATGAAGTTGATTTTCAAAACTTTAGTAATCATTTTAATTTATATTACTATTAATTTTGAAGTTTTTTTATTTTAGTTTATTGTTAACTGTAAGCCATATAGCACCCAAGAAGGGGGTGAATTTGATGTTTAAAATTTTCTTTGCAAATTAAAATAACTTAAGCACCTTAGGTCATTTTTAAATAAATGAATTTTCTAACCAAAATTCAACCTAAATGATATACCAAACTTTATGCCAATATTAAATAAATTTAATCAATAATAAAGCAAACATCAATGCACAAATATAAAGAGATAAGGAAAAAGATGAACACTGAGGTTTATAGAGGTTCACCTACTCTAAAGATATACTACTTCCTCTCTTCAACTACTTGTTAGAAATTCATGACAGAACTAATATTACTTTAAATAGGTGAAGAACAACCTTTACAACAATCTTGATTATAAGGTCAAGAGAAACCTTTACAACAATCTTAATTATAAGGTCAAAAGGATCCTTTACAATCTTGGTTAAAAGGTCAAGAGTAACCTAGCACAACTTTGTTCTAAAATCAAGAGAAACATATCTACAATATTGTTCTAAGGTCAAGAAAAACCTATCAATCTTCCTATCTAATAAGTGAAGAGTAATCCTTTCAAACATAACTAAAGTATACAATTTTTGTTAAAAAAAACCTCTAAATCAAGCTCCCTTGAGCCTCAATACAAGCTTATATAACTCAATAAAACCTTATCAAAATCAATTCAAGAAAGGGGTTCAAATGTAACTAATGCGATGTCTAATACGCATACAATGTCTAACCCAATCTAATTTACATTCAATGAATAACTTAATTCAAATCTTCTTTATCCTAACTGAAGAGCAACTTATAAAAAATCTTTTTAATGGTAAAAATCAACCCCTAACTCAACTAATAAAATCACAAATTAAATACAACCAAAATAAAGTAACCAAGCACACTTTTAATGGTGTTTCACTAAAACTCATGCAATAAAAATGAATCTAAAATTTCTATAGACAAAACAAAATTATGGCAAGCCTCCCTACACCTTAATAGATCTTAAACAATTCAATTGAATCAACAAAAATGAAATTATAACATTCAAAGATCAAATTTAAGAAAGATGCACACAGTCTGTCAATATGTGCAATATTTATGTTCTAGCCTAAAAATAATTGATTTTAATAACTTAAATTATGTAAAATAAATGAAATGAACCTACTGGAAAATTAATCAATCACTTAAAAATAGTTCACAAAATAAACACAATTTTAAGTCATTAAATAAGTGATCTAAATTAAAAACAAAGTGAGAAATGTTAACCCTAAATAGTTTTGAAGCAACCTGAAAATTTAACCTTAAAAAAATAATATAAACACTTAAAAATTTAAAAAAAGTCTAATACACTCCTAATACCTTAATCAAATATAAAAAAACAAATTTGTTGCACCAAAACAGTTCTAATCAATGAAAATTAAGATGAAAAAAAGGATGACCCAAAACAAAAACAGTTTTGGTGGTAATGGAAGTTTCAGCCTTAAAACCAAAAAAATAAGCTTTCTAAAATTCAATAAATTATTCAATAAAACTCTTGGAAACTTAATAAAACTAAGAAAAATAATTTTGCATACCCAGAAATAGATTAAAATGATGAAAGATGATATTGAACTAAGAATAGTGAAAATATTGATAGTTTTAAATAGCAGAAGTTTGAGAGGTTGAAACAAACAAGTATCACTTAAAAATTAAAAATAAATCTTAATGAACTTTGTCTATGTCTAAAAAAATTGAAGACAACAATTTTGTGGAACTAAAAATAAAATTAAAATAAGAAAATCAAGGTTGAATGAAAGCAATACATTAATAGAGATAGTTTTAAGTGTTTGTATGATTTGATCTTGTAAACTTATTTTCAGAGCATCTAGAGTTGATAAAAATGTTTAGGAATGGTATTTATAATGTTATGAAGGAGTTAGAGACGTTAGAAATATAAACTATTTGTTTGGAGGTTAAAAAGTTGTTAAAAACGAAAGTATGAAACTAACCGTTGGAGATAAGGAATAAAATGATAGTACTTAAAGAGTTAAACGACGCCATTGAAGGCTAAGCCACCCATAATTAAACTCGCAGGGAAATAAGGGTAAAACGATGGTATGTATATGGTGCTATTTAGCTTTTACTAGCCCACCATTTAAGGTCCAAAAAATAAAAAATATGCTCCAAATAAAATCCAAAACACTTCAAACAAATTCTTAATAAGTTTAATTTAATTCCAACAATTTCTAAGTCATTCTCTAAGTGAAATGTGATACCAAAATATATACAGTAAGATAAAAAACATGAAATGTTTTAGGTATGAAAACTTTTCATTCTTAAATAACTTTAAAACTTTTCAAACATTTCATAAACTAAAATTCATAATACAATTATGACACAAACCAATTCAAACATTCTTAAACAATTTCAAGTAATAATTCAATTAACTTAAACATATAAAAAAGCATACACTAAAACAATTAATCACATTACTACTTGATTATGCAACGTTTATCCTATGTTCTATTCTAATTTAATTCTTAACATGATAAATGTCACAATCAAATTCAATTAATCACTAAAACCACAATTCAACTCTTATATGTCTATATGCAAATGTATCATACAAAAGTGAGATCCCTTTTCAAGCATTGATTAATAATCAAGTTTATGACAATTACATTTTAAGTCATTTTCCTAAACCTATCTAAATTTGATATTCATTCTCTTGACCATCACTTGATCTTCAATCCTTATCCATTCTTAATCATCCAAAGCTTGAGCTCTTCTACCTTAGCTCCACAATTATATTCTTGCACTTTAAATATTAACCTATCTTATAAATGCATCAAAAACTTAAACATTAGTAATACTAATATTTTGTCATCATCAAAACGCATGATTAGAACCTTCTTGATTCAAAATTAACCTATATGACACTTTAAAGGGATGGTGAATTAGGTGCTTAAGAGATAGATCTATCTTGATTTTCAAAAAGACATTTGTTCTTAAAACATAGATTAGCCTTGTCAATGGCCTTTTAGGTGACCTCATTGGGTCAATAATGAAAAAAGAGGAGGTCTTGTGGGATATGTTCTTCTATTAAATCATGTCCTTCACTCGCATTTTGTTTACTGTTTTATACCGGCCAATAAACTGTATGGTTTAGACTTGATACTGTACAAGGTCTAAATACTAATTATTATTAACTTATTGAATCATACCAATCTGTATTGACTAACATTTAAAATACCCAGTATGTACTAGGACCAAAGTATAAATTTAAAATTTTGAAGAACCAAAATATTTATTTAAAAAATTTAACTTACTACAAAACTAGCCTTTTAAATGTAATGGAAGTTAACACCTCCATTTGCTTAAGTAACGTACCTATGCTTTGATATTACATGATCCCTTTATTCATAATACTCTATTTGCTCCAACATGTTGCTTATCGGTATTGGATTTGATATGGTGAGTCTGGACTCTCTCTCATGTGCATGAAGATGGGATGGGATTAGGTGTGGCAAACTTTAGTATGTGTGGCCCGTGTTATTTGTCATCATTTAATTTCACTTTGTTGGAAAGAGTGGGAATAAGTTTTTTTCTTTTTAACTTACCTAATATAATAAATTCCACATCCAATATTATATATTATTTAAATATCACCATATTCCCTTTTCTTTTTTATCATTAAAAAATTAAATATATATTTTAATTCTTAATATTTATATAAAAAATTTAAAGATATCTAATAATTTAACTATACTTAAAAAGGACTAAAATATTTATAAAATGTTCTAAAAAATTTTAAAACTAACATAAATCTATTTTTTTTCGGATTTTATTTTTAGTTACTAATACAAAAATATTTAATAGGCTTATACCATAATCAATAATAAACATGAAATTTAATTTTAATTTTTAATTTTTAAATATTATATTTTTTATGTGACAAAAATTAATTAAAAATTACTATATTAAGAGTTATATAACAAATCCTTGGTGAAAACTGGGGTTTCAGCATTTTAAAATATTATTTACAATTTTTTAGAAATATTAAAATATTTTTTAATGTTTTATAGATGTTAATGTTTTCATTGAATGTTTTTAAATTTTTAAATTTTTAATTTTCATACAAATATTAAAAATAAAAACTTATCATTAATTTTTAAGACAATTCAAAATACAATATTATAACAGTGTTTATTAGTTCCTACTAATAAAACTATAGTGGATATTTTACACTAACAAAATTGATATCATATGCAAAATAATTATCATTAAAATGATCAACACGATAATTGCATCAACTGAATTGTCATGTATTTGGCAAAATCAAACCAAGATTAACATATTTTAAAGATTTTATGATACATAATGTTATGCACGCCAAAAATAATTAATAAAATTTGAGCAAAAAAAAAGGATGATTTAAAAAACTCACTAAACTCACCAAACCTCATACTAATAAGAAATATGTTGGAAAGATAGGGTTAATACTACAAATCATCATCAAAACATTATTAATGTGATTTATAAAGCATATAAGATATTCTTCAATTTTTACAATAATAAAAATATTGAATTTTTACTATTTTCATATAAAATATTATAAAATGATTCTTTTGAAAACTTTTCTTTATATATTAAAAATTTTGAGTTTTATCTACTTTTCAATATTTTGAATATCAAAGAATTAAAGAATTAATAATATTTTTATATAATTAATAATAAATTATCTAATTAACAAAGTTAAAAAATATATAAGATAATACAGTTTAAGTAAACTATCTTATTTTTAATTTTATATTTATATTACTATATGTGAATTGAATATTTTTCTTATATTAATTTAGGCTATTATTTATAAAATAAATATATAAAAATTAATATTAATAAGAACGAAGAAGATAGTTATTATTATATCATATTTATTGAATTATTATTTTAAGACAATTTTTTAAATGTAAATAATCTATTAATTAATAACGAAAAAGTTTCAAAAGGATCCAAAACCACGCAAAACCTATAAACAAGAAAGAAAGAATAAAGGAGGCTTAAACAAGATCAAGTGACTAATAGATCATCAAAAGGAACGAGTGATCTTCCTTAAGGAATCATATCTTCAAGTTGACGGCAACTCCAATCCTTTGAATGACTATAAGACCAATGAAAGAATCAGAGCAATCAACCTTTAAAAGTCAGTCTCATAGGTCAAGAAGGAAACGTAGTCACTCTGACCACCATCAAGATCCCCAGGAGCCGCAACTCTAAAAGGATCATAATAATTGGAGTCTTAAGACCTCCATTAAACAGGGCACGATAGATTCCATTTGGATAACAAGTGAGGATTGTACGGATCATTGATTTTCAGAATAATAACATGCAATCTAATTTTATTTACATTACAATTAAGTAAAAGCCTTGGAAAATCTCTTGTTTAAGGAACGCTCGCTGGAATCTTAACTTAAGACTATTTTGTAGACAAATTTAACCCCTCTATAGTTGCGATGTAGGTTGATGCTCCAGTTGACCCAGTCAGTCCAGTTACCATTGCAGTGTTAGAGATTACAAACTGTTCAAAACTTTTGTCAGATAAAGGTGGAGAATAAGCAATTAAACTATAGATGGCCCACAATTTCAAGTGTCGATTGACAGAGAGAACAAGTAGCTGGGATGTGCAAAAACCAAGTAAGTTTATCTAATGTACTTAATCGATCTTTAATTACAAGTCATAATATGAAGGAAGCTTAAGGATGAGATTCCTTAAACCATACAAGTTTAAACCATGGCACTTTCGGTAAAGGGGGGCTCAACATAGCTCTACCCAAAAAGGTTGTAAACTCCCAGTAGGAGAGTGTATCAAGTGCCATCGATTTAGTTGAGTAGAGTGCAATGGTGTATTCCATAGTAGCTAAATGAGTGAAGGGGATGAGCTGAAAATAGAGAGGTCCCTAATACTATCAAGGGAATATCTGACTGATGAGTTACTAAGGATGACTTGTTTAAAAGGTGCAGGCTTATCAGACCATAACAATGGTGTGTGAGCTAGCCAAGCTTCATGCCAAAAATAGCAATCAGCTTCATTTCCTAAGCTGCAACTATCCATAGATCTCATTAGTTTTATCTGTTTAAGGATATGAACCATAGTCCAAGAGGTGTTGAGTTGAGGTTTAATAGTCTAGATCCTATCTTTACCTAAATAGTAGGCATGAATCGATTAAACCCATATAGTATTTTTGTCATATATAATCTTCCATAATCTCTTCATTAAGAGAACTTTATTAAATAGCATAAGAGGGATGATGCTATGGCCTCTTTAGGCAAGCAAACATCACTCCACTTAACCTTAAGGAGTGCTTTTCGGTCAAGGCCTCTAGACTATAAAAAAGTCCTTAAAAGTTTATCAATATATTTGATAATGAGGATAAGAATAGCTAGGTGAAAGCTCCAACGTATATGCAGGTTATTTAGGATATAACTAATCAATTAAGTTCTACTTGCCAACGCAAGTTTCCTATTACACCAACACCAAATCCACCTCTAAATCTTTTCCATTAAAGGTTGGTAGTCTATGAACGAAGGTCATCTAGTGATAATGGGGATCCTTAAGTAATAAGAGAATCTTGTGCCTATAATGGTAGCTAGACAAATAGCTTGGTGTTTAGTAGAAGCAGATAGGAAAAAAGAGCTCTTGTCATGGCTTATAGTCATTCCAGACAGAGTTCGAAAGGTTCTTAATGTTGTCATAAGTGTAGAAGTTTAGTGATCATCTAATTTGGAGAAGAGAATAAGGTCATCTACAAACATAAACTAATTAGGTCAATTTCTTTACATCTAAAATGAAATTTAAAGGGAGCTTGACAAGTAATTAGTTTAATATAATGAGGAAGAACTTCCATTGCTAAGGTGAACAGATAATGAGATATAAGGTCCCCTTGTTTGATTCTCATAACTCCCATAATTAGCTTACTAGGATTACCATTCACTAGTATATGATAAGAAACAGTGGTAATGCGCTGGTGTGTCTATTTGATAAATTATCTAGAAATCTGAATGCTTTGAGGGTATTAAGGATGAAATCTCAACTGATAGAGTCATAAGCTTTTTGGAAGTCAATTTTAAGTGTGCAATCCCTGGAAGTCCTTTTTCGATTATAGCTTCTCATGAGCTCTTGTGCAAATAAGATATTATCTCCAACAGATCAACCTTGAATAAATGCACCTTGTAAGGAGTTAATATAGGCAAGTAGGATAGACTCGAGTCTATTATTGATGATCTTGGAAATTACTTTATTTAAATTATTATAACAAGTAATGGGGCGAAACTCCTTGAGAGAGGTTGGAGAAAGTTATCTTAGGAACCAAGCATAGAAAGGTTCTATTAATTTCTCTTAACAGTCACCTATTACAGCTCTAGTTACCATGGGCTTAATCTCTAACCAAGACTTATGATAGAAAAGAAATATTTATGCCATTCAGATCTAAGGATTTATTAAGATTGAGAGAGAAGACAACTTTTCCAATTTCCTCTACATCTATTAGTCAACTAAGAGCCGCACAGTTCTCTACAGAGAGTGTTTGCTAAATTATAAATTGTAAAAGATAAGGGGATAAGGTACCTGTAGCAAGAGACCTAAGAGTATTGAAAAGTTTTTTGGAGTAAGGCAAGATTATCAGAGATGAGAGTGAAGAAATTTTGTTCTAGTTCCTTTTGGATAGTATAGAGTTAAAGAAAATTTTGGAGTTTTTATCCCCTCCTTTAGCCAAAGCACTCTAAAACGTTATTTCATAAGTGAAGAGTGCACAATTAAGGCTTGAGCATAATTGTGTAGGCTAGTTCTTTCCCTAACAATGAGTTGAGGGTTAGTAGGGTCAGTAGGGTCAGATTGGAGCCAAGATTGTAATTTCTCATTTCCCGAGCTATATATAGAGCTTTCTTTGCGTTCAAAGTTGTAATAGCATAAAGCCTCTTCAGTTCCTTCTTAATGCTACACAATTTCCTTATAAAAATATACTATTTAGTGCCTACTACTTCAAATTGCAATCCTCTTCTCAAAGCTTCCTTCTAACCTTCTATTCCCACTAGAAAATTATTAAATTTAAAAGGCTCACCTAAGAGTCTGCTGCCTAATATTTCAAATAAGGATGGGGGTGTGATATGAAAATAGGGGAGTTTTGAAATGAGCTATTCTATTAGGAAATGAAGCCAGCCAATCTGAGTTAACCAAGACCCTATCTAGCTTCTTTCTAATGTATAGAGACTCTTTTTACTTATTACTCAAAGTATAGAAGCTTCCTTCTATCTTAAAATCAACTAATTGGATGTGAGCCATACATTCCCTGAAATTTATTAGATAGTTCCTCGTATCAAAATTTCCTTCCACTTCATAGGGATGTAACATACTATTAAAATCACTAAGAATAATCCAAGGATCATTAGCAATTACAAAGTCCTTCAGCTCCTCAAGCTTTTTCCATAAGGGCAATCATTGAAAGGCCAAGTTAAAACCATAGACAAATGAGACTTACATCTCCATAAGCTCCTGCTTTAATCTAACCTTAAGATGAATTAATTGATTTATAATCAATATAATGGTGATGTCAATTATACCTTTTTCATATGAAACAATAATCTTGCCATTAAACCAAAATTAATGATTGGTAATAACTTCTTATTGGTTGTTTAATAGCTACAAGTTTTTAATAGATGAGCCTTGATCTTAGTTTCCAAATTCCAAAAGCCCTACCAATAAGGGTTTATTGTCCAAAAGGAAATCATTAAGAGCTAATTGATTGGAAGGGGAATTAAGATCCCTAACATTACTCAATTGGCAGGAGACTAGGTATAGCCTTTTCTCCTTTTGCTTGATCTTCTTGTGCCTACTGTTTGGAGTGTGTGAAGACTATCTCGACTGCTTGTTTCTCTTGCAGCTAAGCTAGTGGCATCTAGAGTAGAAAGGATGCTCTTACTAATAGGTAAGTTATTACTTTATTCTTGACCTTCTTCCTTATTATATTTGCTACATTGCAGGTTTGCCTTAACCTAGATATCTGCTCCAGTATGGCAGTTGGGCTCATGATTACCATCAATTTTGGGAAGAGCTGGGCGCTTAGGAGAAGAAGGGGAATAATGGTCTTGATCGGATGTAAAACCTCCTATTCTACCAGAGGACCCAAGTTATCTATTACTGTAGCAACCAATCAACCCTCCCATTCGATTAATAGAGCTCCTAAAGTAGGGATAGCATCATTGAAACCAGCAAAGGCTTCACTCATAAGATTGCCATCCTTAAAAGTAGGACAAGTCCTTTCACCATTAGAGAGGGATCCAGATTGTTCTTGAGTTACTAGCACAGGTAGATCCAGTAATGCCTCAACTTTCCCATCAGAAGCAATAGAGTTAGGACCAGCTGAAGGATCCTTTACACCATCTCTAAGCTTAGGACTAGATCCTTGAACAGGCTCCATAATGGGATTATCGGTAAGAGGATTTTCCAAATTGTGGAGATTCATTAGCTCTTTCTAATCCCCTTTCAGAAACCTTATTGGCATTTATTTATAAT
>JAOXYD010111774.1:0-11449 GCA_028565735.1 Pinacopodium congolense
GAGAGGTAAATAATACCAGTCCTGTTATCATGTTTTCCATAGTGCAAATAAGGATATCAACATGCCTTGAGACTTCACCAACATTTAGCCTATATGCCATTTTAATTTAATTCCTAACATGTCATGTCATAATCAAATTCAATTAATTACTAAAACAATAATTTAAATTCTATATGCAAAATTTCATGTAAAAATGTTATGCAAATGTGAGAGCCATTTTCAATCATTGATTAAGATCAAGTTTAAGAAATTTACATTCTAAGATACACCTAAACCTAGCTAAACTTGATCTTCTTTCATCACTTAATCTTCATCCATTCTTAATCATCCAGTTCTTGAATTCTTCTACCTTAGGCTCCATAAACATATTCTTTCACTTTAGACATTTACCTATCTTACAAATGCATCAAAACTCAAACATTAGTAGCAATAATATTTTTTCATTATCAAAACATGTGATTGAAATCTCCTTGGTTCAACATGTCTCATATTATACTAGGCCATGTAACTTAGTTCATCAATATTCTAGGCTTAAAGTTTACCAGGAGAGGACATTTAATGGTAGGAGATCTAGAAATGTGCATAATACATTTAGGCCTAATTTTAGGTAAGATGGTATGGCTCATGCTAGCACTCCATATATCCTTGAATTAAGAATGTTAGCCTTAGAATATAATTTTTATGTAGAAAATTTATTGAATGTGTTTAAGGTGAAACCATCATATGAGAAAGGAGAATAACTTTTGAATTTGGTTCATTGCATTAAAATTATATTATGATTTGAAAAAAGGATTTTATTGAATATAAGAGAGTGCCATTTATAATTGGTATAATTTATAATTAGTATCCTTCACAATTGGTATCATTTACAATTGGTATTAGCATTTTTTTGTATGATTTTTTTAAAAGTGATGATTTGCATATTTTAGACAAAGTGGTTTTTGAAATTGATATCATGTTTTTACTAGTGGTATCATTTTTGCAAGTGGTATCTGATGAACCAAGGGAGGTTCCAATATTAGTTTTGATGATAAAAAAACATGTTTGTTTACTAATGATTAATTTTATTTTGTGAATTTTAAAGATAGGTTCATTATATGGATATTTTAATGTGGAAAGCTTGAAGCTTGAAGGCCAAAATTAAAGTTTATAAAAGAATAAGTGGCAGCTTCAAGACCTTAGTTAGGTTGTTTCAAATATGTTTGTTGTTTTACTTAATGCTCAATTGATCTAAGCTCTCAATATTATCATGCATTGCATATGATTCTATAAAAGTGCATAAGACTCCTATCATATAGGTCAATTCATGTGTTTGGTTTGTTTAAATGTTTTGATAAGTCAAATAGGCTTGAATCATGTTTTAAAATTTTCTTGAAGTGCTAATTTGGAAAAGTTTAGAATTGATTTAAATTATGTTTCATACTTTTCTAGAGACATACAGCAAGCTAGTTAGAGATATATGGCAGTCTGGCAGGGCGTTGTATAGTCCTGTTTCCTAGCGAGCTATACAACGGTTTGATAGGGCACCGTATAACTACAAAAACTCGTCGTACAACTAGTTTTTCTCAAGTTTTTTTTTTTGTCTTCATTTAACCTCTAAACGACTATTTTTTATTAAACAATAACTCTAAACCCTTCCTAACCTTTTATATACCTCCTCTAAATATTTTTATCACTTCTTTATGCTCCAACTACAAATTTACAAGTAAAAATCACTTAATTTCTTAAAACTATCAAATACTTTTTTTGTGCTGGTTTCAATTTGCTCTCTTACTCAACTATATTTTTTAAGTAATCTAGAATTTTCTTGATCTTAGTTTCGATTTTTTGGTTGCTTATTTTGTTAGATTAAAGCTTAAACTCTTTCCTTTGTCAAAATTGTTCTATTTTCATTGTTTTCATTTTAATCACGTGGTTTGTTGCTTAAATTAGTTTTTAAGTGTTTATGGTTGATTCTTATAGTTAGTTTAAGTGTTCAAGAACATCAATAATCAATCTCATGCATTTTTAAGTGTTTCTTTTGGCAAATTAAAGTTTACAAAGTCATAAACACCACAAATGTCTAGTTTTGCATGTTCTATCATTCATTCATATATTTGGGCACTTTAATCCAAATTTATTGCTTCCAAGTTACTATGTTATGTTTGTTTAAGTCTTCAAGGGTTTCATTGGCCATATAATTGAATTTTTAGAGGACTATTTGTTTGTTTGGAAGCTATTATATTCTCATTCATCAAAGCTGTCCAGATTTTGTGCTTAGATTTGTTTCTTCAACTTTCATCATACATTTAAGTGTTTTATGATTATACTATGCCATATAAAATTTTTCTAGGCATTCAAGTACATCTTATTTGAATTATATCACTCATTGAATACATAAAGCCCTTAGTTTAATTATGATTTAAGTGAAACACCTTCTTAGTTTAATTATGATTTAAGTGAAACACCTTCTTAGTTATGTTTGGTTACATGTAAAAGGGGTTAATGAACTTATTTAATTATTTGGTTGTTTATTATTATTAAAGGCTCCTCTTTGCCAAATAAATATTTTCAAAAGGTTACTCTTTACCTTCAATAGGAAAGATTGTATCTTATAAGAGTTACTCTTCACCCTAGAAGAATAATGTACTTGTTTCGATTACTTAGTTAAATTTCCAACAAATAATTAGAGATTGGATTAGGCAATTGTTAGGGATTGCTTAATCACTATAAGTTTAGGTGTTTTTTTCTCTCCCTTATCTTGTTATTTATTGCTTAACTGTGGTGTTTGTACATTAGTTAATTGTTGTCTTTTGGCATTATCATTTCCATGTCATTTTAGGTGGCTAGTTTAAGTGTTTTAAAAAGTTTTAATCACTAAATTCACCTCCTTGAGTGCATTTGGGGTTTACAATTGGTATCAAAGCGTAGGTCTCACATTGCCATTAATTTCTAATGAAATTGTTAATAAGCATCCATCATGACACATTTTTGGTAGTTTATCTAGTTATAAGGGTTAAAATTTTGGTAGGCCTCATTTGTTTGATGGAAATGAATATTTATATTGGAAAACTAGGATGAATTTTTTTTTTCAAGTAAAAAATGTTAAATTGTGGGATATAGTGAATGAAGGACCATACATTCCCATTAAGTTAAATGATGGCCAAAGAATTCCTAAGGTGAAAGAAGAGTGGAATTAAGATGATGAAAGATTACTTTCATTAAACTATATGACCATTCATATTTTGTTTGGTGCATTAAGTAGAATTGAGTTCAATAGAATGTTCATGAGTGAAATGGCTACAGAAATTTGGTATATTTTAGAGGTCTCTCATAAAGGTACCAACTAAGTGAAAGAGAGTAAGATATCCACACTCATTCATCAATATGAATTATTTAGAATATATTATAATGAAAGTATTTTCGACATGTATACTAGATTTATACTAGATTTAATGACGTCATCAATGCATTAAAGGATCTAGGAAAAACTTATTCAAATGTTGAACTTATTAGAAAGATTTTGAAATATTTCCAAAGGAATGCGAGGAAAAGGTAATCGCTATTTAAGAGGACAAAATTTCTTAATACTTTTCCTTTGGAAGAATTGATAGGTTTATTACTCACATACGAGATTTCAATGAATGAGTCAAAAGAGAGAGAAAAGGAAGCTTTATCAAGAAAGAAGAACTTGGCATTCAAAGCCAAGAAAGATGAGTCTAATAAAGAAAGAAGCTCTTCGGAAGATAGTGATGATGAGGTAGCTCTCCTTACTAAAAAGTTCAAAAAATTCTTGAATAAGAAAAAGAGATCAAGGTAAGTATGATTACAAGAAAAAGCCTACTTTTTTTTTTTTACTTTGAATGTAGGAAACCGGGGCATTTGAGGAGTCATTGTCTACTTCTTAAGGAGAATCAGAAGGATAAGAAAAGTATCAAGAAAGAAAGAAGAGAGAAGAAGGATAATAAGGGAAAGAAAGTATTAAAGGCAGTATGGGAGACTGAAAGTGAAGAGGATAGAGACAAATCTGAAATAGGAGCACAAAGGTTTGTCTCATGGCCTTGGTTGATGAGGTATCATCTTCTCTCTATTATAATGATGATGAGAATGAGAATATTGTTGTAGATGTCGGCTTAAGCTATGATGAATTGGTTAGATATTGAGAGCATACTACCGCAAGAAGGAGGAAATTATCTTCTAAACATAAGGAATGAATGAAATAATTGGTTGATTTTAGATTAGAGAATGAGAAGTTAAAGAATGAATTGCATTTCTTAGAATCTAAGAGTATGGAATTTGATGATGTCAGAAAGAATATGATGGATGAAAATGATTCCTTAGAGAATGAGATTAAAAGTCTTAAAGAATCATTAGAAAAGTTTACAAAGGGAAAAAGAAAAGTTGATAACATACTAGGTACTCAAAAGGCTGCAAATGATAAATGTGGCTTACACTTCACTCAAGGAAGTAGAACACCTAATGCTAAAACTATTTTTGTGAAGGGAAAAAGTTTGGATGAAGAACATATTCCTTAGTCATCATTTGATAATGGTATATAATCTTCTAGAACTCATTCTAAAAACAATCATCATGCTTTTATGTATACTTCAAGATCCACATCTAAGAGAAATGTGCAAGCATCTAACAAAAGACATAGTTTCTTTACAAATGCAATATCATCTTATAATGCATATAGGCCAAAATCAATGCACATTTGGTCTACATACTTACATGCTTATCTTATGTATGCTCATGCATCAAGGAATGTTTCTTACATTCATTCTAGGATAAGATTTCAACAAAGAAATTACATAAAGTTACATATGTTCCTCAATATTCCTAGGTCATCATTTGGAAATAGTGCCTCAAGATTTGCATATAGGAATAACTTTAGGCCAAACATGCATTTTCGTAATTTACATATGTGTGTGATTATTTTGGAAGTTTTGGTCATTTAGAAAATATTTGTTTTGATAAATTATCTAGGTTTTCTAGTTTTCCAAAGGCTTTAGGACTTAGAAAGGTATCTAACCCTCAAGGATCCAAGTTAATATAGGTAGCTAAAGTGAAATGATCTTCTTTATTTTGTAGAAATTCAAGAGAAGCACATGGTATGTAGATAATGGATGCTCTAGGCATATGATGGGAGATGCTTCTCAATTTTTTTCCTTAAAAGAAAAAGATGATGAATATGTCACAAGTGGAGACAATGTCAAGGGTAAAATAATTGGTATTGGCAAGATTGGTAAGAATAACACTAATATGCTTTTGGTAGAAGGTTTGAAACATAATTTGTTAAGTGTGAGTCAATTAAGTGATAAAAGTTTCAAAGTTACTTTTGAAGGTAAATCTTACATAGTTTTTAAAGTGATTGAAAATAGTATTTTTTTTTTCATTGGTAAGAGAGTGGGAAATATCTATACTATTTATTTTGATTATCTCTCTAAAAAAAATGTTAAGTAACTAATTTCTATGAATAAGGATGCATGGATGTGGAATAAGAGACTAGGTCATGCTAGGATGGAGTATATCTTAAATCTTTGTAACAAGGAGCTAGTGAAAGGCCTTTGTAGGATGAAGTACGAAAAAGAAAATAGTTGTGATGCGTGTCAAATAAGAAAGCAAACCAAAGCATCATTTAAGAAGAAAAATGTTATAACAACTTCTAAACATTTAGAATTATTATATATGAATTTTTTTTGACCATCTAAAATTGCAAGTTTAGGTGGTAAATTGTATGGTTACGTGATTGTTGATGACTATACTAGATTTATATGGGATATATTTTTAGTAAGTAAAGATGAAATTTTTAGATCTTTTGTTAAATTTGCAAAAAGAGTTCAACTGAAAAAATGATACATGATTACTTTAATTAGAAATGATCATGGTCGAGAATTTGAAAATGAATTGTTTGATGCATATTGTGAAGAAAATGACATTTTTCATAACTTTTCAACTCTTAGAACTCCTTAACAAAATGGAGTTTTTGAGAAAAAAAATAGAACTTTGCAAAAAATGGCTAGAACCATGTTAAATGAGTATAGTGTTCCTAAATGTTTTTGGGTAGAAGCCATTACATGTGTATGTGATGTATCCAATAAGGTTTATACAAGGCCTTATATGGATAAAACATCATATGAACTTTAGTATAAGAAGAAACATGGATTAGTTATTTCAAAGTGTTTGGTTGTAAATGCTTCATTTTAAATACTAGAGATAATTTAGATAAATTTGATGCAAAACTAGAAGAAGGTATTTTTATTAGTTATTCATTTACTAGTAGAGCTTATACATTTTTTAACAAAAGAACCATGATGATTTAAGAATAAATGAATGTTGTATTTGATGAATCTAATCCTTTTAATGTCAAGAAGAGTTTGATATTGATGACATGGGTTTAACCAAAGAATTGGAGAATTTAGATTTGGAAGAGCCTAAGAAAGATACCTTAGAAATTCGACCTTCACCTAGTGAGCCTATTGTTGAACCAATTAAAGAGGTTAGGAGAGATGAGAACTTACCAAAAGAATAGAGATTTAAAAAAATACCATACCTCTAACCAAATTATAGGTGAAGTAGGAAGATGTTGAGCAACTAGATAAAGCTTTTGAGATTTGTCTCATACGGCTTTTATATCTAACATTAAGCCTAAAACTATAGATGAAGCTTTGAATGATGAAAGTTGAATTTTAGTTATGAATGAGGAATTAAACTAATTTAAAAGAAACAAAGTGTGGATATTAGTACTTAGGCCTAATGATCATCAAATTATTAGTACTATATGGATCTTTAGAAATATGCTTGGTGAAGATGGAATTATAAGAAATAAGTCTAGATTGGTGGAAAAGGGATATAATCAAGAGGAGGGAATTGATTATGAAGAGACCTTTTCACCCATAGCAAGATTAAAGGCTATTAGACTTTTGTTTCTTATATGGGTGTTAAGCTTTATCAAATAGATATTAAAATTTCTTTCTTAAATGTTTTCATTCAAGAGGAGATATATGTAGAACAAATTCCCAGATTTGAAAATCATGATGCACCCGAGTACGTATTCAGAATCTCAAAGTTTTATATGGTTTAAAACAAGCTCATAGAGCTTAGTATTATAGATTAAGTGCTTTTCTTATTTAAAATGGTTTTACTAAAGGAAAAGTTGATAGTAATTTGTTTATAAAGAAAGAAAAAGGTAATTTGTTAATTGTTCAAATATATGTTGATTACATTATATTTGGTGTTATTAATGATACTCTATGTCAAGAATTTGCAAAATGTATAAGTAGAGAATTCGAGATGAGCATGGTGGGTGAGTTGAACTTCTTCCTTGGACTCCAAATCAAGAAAAAGACTGATGGCATCTTCATTAACCAAGTCAAGTACACAAAGGAGCTACTCAAGCAAATTGGAATGGACCAAACAAAGAAACTAAGTCAACTCATGACCATCACCACCAAATTAAGTAAGGATGAAGATGGTAAGCTAATGGATGTTAAGCAATTTTGATGTACAATTGGTAGCTTATTGTACTTGATCGCTAGTCGACCTAATATTATATTTAGTGTGTGCTTACATGCTAGGTTCCAATCAAGTCCTAAAGAGCCTCAATTGTTAGTTGTTAAGAGAATTTTGAGGTATTTGGCCAATTCATCATCTTTAGGTTTATGATATTCTAGAAATGCATTCATTGAATTAGTTGGTTATCCAAATGTGGATTATACCGGTAACTTGCTAGATAGGGAGAGTACATTAAACACATGTCAATTTTTTGTCTTGCATTAGTTGCATTGTTTAGTAAGAAATAAAATTTGGTAGCTTTATCCACTATTGAAGTTATCTGGTGGCCTATAGTTATTGTGCATAAGTTATTTGACTTAGGTAACAACTTAGAAATTATAGTATGGAAATTTCAAATATTCCTATAAGATGTGATAACATTAATTCTATTTGCCTAATAAAGAACCCATTTTAATATTCTAGAACTAAGCATATTGAGATAATACATCATTTTATAAGAGATCATGTGCATAATGGTGACATTAAATTGGAATTTGTGGATACACACCATCAATTGGATGATATCTTTACTAAATTAATGAGTGAGGATAGGTCTTGCATGATTAGAATAGAATTATGCATGATTGATAGTGTATCTCTTTGATTTTTATCTGTTTATGCGTACTTTTCTCCTTAGTTTGCATTTATGCCTCCTTTTCTCTCTTATTTATGCTCCTACGCATGTTTTGCTTTTTGGTTTATATTTTTTTTGCATGTTTTTCAATCTTTTTGATAATTTCAAAAGGAGGGAGAAATATGTGTGATATTTTTCATGTTTGTGATTATTGTTAAACTAAAGGAGGTTCCACCTTTTTTTGATGATGAAAAAACATCTTTGCTATTGATATTCTTATTTAAGTGTGTATAATGATAGGTTGATTGGAGCATTTAAACAAGAACATTTGATTGTCTAGATAAAGGGAGGACTAGTTGATCAAATAAAAATTGATCAACTAAACACTAGTGCTGAAGGGAGTATCGGCTGACCGAAGGAAGATCAGTCGATTGAACCAAGGTGATCAGTCAACCGAATGAAAGCTTTGAGGAGATCAGCTAATAGAATAAAGGCCGGTCGACCGAATGAACAAATTTATAAGATCAGTCTATCGAACCTAGCCTATTGGTTAACCAAACAAAGAAGATTTTGGAGCAAATATTCGTAAAGGTCGTATTGTTCAACGAATAGAAGATTTACACAACGATAACTAGAGTTGTCTAACAATCCAAAAGAAATTAATTACCAGATTCGCCAACAGATAAGCCAATTGTTATTTACACTATAAATAGAGATTAAGCAAGTCAAGTTAGAAGGTGTGATATAGATACGTGATATAAGTGTTGCTTACGAGTTCCTATCTAAGTTTGAGTTTTATGTTGTGAGAGATACACGTATATTTTGTGTGTTCATTTTTACAAGGTTATTCTTGAGCTATAAAAGAATTTGTAAGGTTTTTCTTTAGCCTATAAAAATGATTTGAGAGGTTATTCTTAAGCCTTAGAAAAGAAAGAGAGCTTATTCTTGAGCCTTGAAAAAGAAAAGTGGGTTATCCTTGAGCCTAAAAGGGTTTGTAAGTTGTAATCAATTTTATATTTGTATTTCTTATCTTACTTTCAATAATTACAAGTGCTTTTATCTTATTTTTTTCATAATTGTTTATTTAGCTTATGCAAATTATTGTTGATTTTATTCTTGTGTTTTTACTTAAAATATTCTTGGAACCTAATTTGCCCCCTTTAGGTGTCATTTAGGACCAACAATTAGTATTAGAGAATAAGTCTCACTTTGAGCTTAAATTCCAACTAATTTGTGAGGAAAGATCAAATGGCACATTTCATGAATTCTATAGGTTCCTTATATAGCTTAGATGGGCATAATCAACATGGAACACATTGCTTCGATGATAACAATTATATGTATTAGAAGAATACGATGAGAAGTTATTTGATGGGGGGAAAATATTGATTTATGGACAATGGTAACTCAACCATTTTCTATGCCTACCAAACTCATAGGAAATTAAATAGTCCCAAAGAAAGAGAATGAGTGGAACCTAGATGAAAGGAAGTCCATATCTTTGAATAGTAAGGTTATGCATATTTTATATTGTGCTTAAGCATGGAAGAATATAATAGGATTGTAATGTGTGAACTTGAATATGATATATGGCATACTTTTGAAATTACTCATGAAGGTACCAAATCAAGTAAAGGAAACCAAAATAGGTATGCTTACTCATGATTATAAACTCTTTCGTATGATACATGATAAGACTATTTCTTTAATGTATGCTCGTTTTAATAATATTATAAGTGCACTAAAAGGTTTAGGTAAGACCAATTCTAGTGATAAGCTATGTAGGAAAATTTTAATGTCCCTACCAAAGACATGGGAAATAAAGGTGATGACAATACAAAAGGCTAAGGATCTCAACATATTTCCTCTCGACAAACCCATTGATTTACTTTTAACGTACGAGATGAGGATGAAAAATATCCAAGAAGAATAAGAGATGCCAAGAAGAAAGATGTGGCGTTCAAAGCTCAAAAAAGGAGGAAAGCAACAATGAAGAATCTTCGCTTGGAAGAGAAAACGAGGAGCTCGCATTCATCATAAGAAGGCTAAAGAAGTTTATGTGAAATGCTTCAATGAGTGAAAAAGGTATGTTTTATTCAAAATATAAGCTATCTAATGCAACATGTTTTGAGTTTGGTGTAAAAGGAAAATTGAGATCACAATGCCCACGCCTACAAGAAGAAATAGAGAAAGAAGAGAAGAAAGAAAAGAAGACATACAAGAAGGATAAATTCAAGAAAAAGAAAGCATTGAAACTCAAATGGTCCTGTTATGGGTCAAATTGATTAAGTTGTAATGGTTAATTTTTTGAATTATGACCCTTAATTTAGTGCTTAAATGTTAAATTGATGTATTATTATGTTTAATTTTTAGGTTGGAGCTTGAAGATAAAATTGGAGAAAAAAATTAAAAGAAAGTGCCTCATTTCAGTCCATCAACGACACCTTTCCAGGGTCACGTTGATGGATGAACAGGGGGCCATTATAGAGATAGAATTCGACCATCAACGGCACCTTGTCGTCCGCTGTTTTCATGTAGGGTAGCCTGTCACTGAAGGAATAGTCAACAATATTAACATCAAATCTCCAAAATTGTGGCTTGGACATGTTCTCCATCAATGCCTTTGTCTGCTAACACATGTGGGAGGCTACTGTAACTATAAAAATAAACACATAACACAGATTACAAGGAAAATCAAACAAGAAATAGATCTGAAACAAGAGAGAGACACTCTTGCTTCTCTATTGATTTATTCTTAGAACATATAGGCTTCAAACACTTTATTTATGCTTTGAATGTTGTTTTCTGAGTTTCTAAACATTGGAGCTTATTGTTAAGACTCATATCTGAGTCTGGGAATCTTCTAAAGGGGTTTCTAAACTCAGATTATCACTTATTTTGTTCCAATTTTTGGATTATTCAAATTTCTTATGCTTATGTTCATATCTACGAATGTTCTTTGATTTTTTTTGTAAGATCTTGATGAAATAGAGCTTTGTTGGGGTTCAGAATCAATTTAGAAGTTCAAAACACATCCAAAAGTCTTTCTTGGATATTTTGCATCCTCTAAACTTTATATTTAAGCTCATACTTTCGGATCTATCAAGATATGTTGCTTAACTTGTATATTTTGTATGTTTTGATCAATATGTATGGCTAAGTCATTTTTATTACTAAGGATTGATGTTTGTATGATTTAAAAGATCTTTAAGACATGTTATAAGGTTTGAATTTTATTTTTTGAAGGTTTAAAAGATCTGATTTTGGGCTGGTCACCTAGGATTAGGGTTTAAGACAAGTTAAGCTTTAGAAATCATCTTAAATTATTAGAAAAATCAATAA
>JAOXYD010111785.1:0-11449 GCA_028565735.1 Pinacopodium congolense
CAATATCTATAGTACACATTTCTTTAATTACTAAAAAATTTATTTTAGTTATTAAAATCATCCATTAATTAGGTTTAAAATTATTTAACTCCTTATAATTTGGTAAACTATTAATTAAGTCCATATAATTTGAAAAACTATCAATTAGGTTTTGAAATCAATGGAACCTAATTGATAGTTTATCAAATTATAAAGATCCTAAGTGGTTTTAACTCATATATGGGGTTGGAGGGATTAACGGATGATAGTAATTTCAAACTTTAGAAATTGATTTGACAGTTTTTAAACTATAGAAACCTAATTGATAATTTAATAAATTACAGTGATACTTGATGAAATTCACCTTTTTTATTTATTATTACAATTTAAATTAATTAAAGTGGTTCATCATAAAATTGTAAAATGATTTTCATTCCACCATGATCTGATTATGATTTAGTTTCTAGCATTAACTATTGACCTAGTTGTCGGGACTTTCACTATTTTAAAATGAATTCTTTATGCTTACGCTTGATGATCTGGTAGAACTTGGTAACAATCTATTTGTAATTAGACAAAAGGTATAATTTGTACCATAACGTTTGAGAAATAGTTTAATTTAACTATTAACATTTTTGAAGATACCACTTTATCCCTGAACGTTTGTAAATTGGTATAATTTGCCTCATAACGTTACAAAATAGTACATGTTACCTCATAACATTTATAAAATGGTACATTTTACTTCCTTAACACTAATTTCATTAAGATTTAGTTGAATAAATGTTAATTTTGTCAATATTCTATAAATAGACTATTAACTAATTATTAAGAAAATAATTAACAAAATTTTAATAAAATTAGTATTAAATAAGTAATTTACACTATTTTGTAAACGGTAAAGGATAAAATACATCATTTTATAAATATTAAAAAATAAAATGATACTTTAAAAAATATTAAAGAGTAATTTAAATCTTTTTTAAAATATTAAAAAGTAAATTACACCATTAACTTATAATTACAATCTTAAATGTATCTGACATAGGACACCACAATACGTTTCCTATTAGACTCGACTCATAAATTAATAGATACTATCCCTCAACTCTAAGTTTCTTTTACTAACATTTATTTTTAAAAGATAATCAAATTTATATCTCAACAGTATAATTAATATATTCATTAAAAAATACTTCCGTTGAATTTTTTTTTTGTAACTCTTAAAAATTAATATAATAAGCTTTATTATGTTAACTGGAAATTTACTAGCTTAAATTTGCAGAACTCACAAGAATAAATGTTGGTTAAAATTATATAAAATGCAACGTAATTAAAAAAAGGAAATAGCAGGACACGATTTAACTAAACTTACATATATTAACGAAATATAGGAAATTTCATTGTGGCAATTTAGATAATATATGATGCATGAAATGACGATAATTTATCTCAGATATTTAAATCTCACAATATCTTTATTCGTTGCAACTTATTGTATTTTAATTCACTACTCACACCTTACATGTCGTACTTCGTAACACTTTTCAAGTTTGCCCAAAATCTCCACTATAATGTTAAACAAAAATAAGATTACATGGTTTTTAGTGAACATGAATGTGTTTATTATGCTGGTAGCCTTGAAAATAATAGAACAAGAAGTTTTTAAAACTAAATTAACATCAATTCTATTTTGAACTTTATTAAACTATTTTACCTTTAAAAATATTTATAAGTTGGTTAGTAGTAATGCATTATAAATTTTTGTAAACCCTTGACATATTATTTTTGTACTTCCCAAGAATAGTGTTTGAACCCTGAAATGTCACAAGGTCCAAATAAGAATAGAAGTTTTTCCACTAATGCTTTATTAGCAAATAAACTAAGGACATTATATGATATATTTTAATTATTGGTTCCACCATTGAAAGAGCTGAGCCTTTGTCAATTAACAATTTTAACCGTACATTTTTTACCTCATCTATTTATTAAAATTAAATTTAATAAACGATGAGATATTTTAGTTATCATGTTATTATTAAATAAAATTCTTAATAAAATTATAATAACGTTGATTTAAGGCTTAATTAGATATGCGATTTAAAGTAAAACATTACCTTTAGAATTTAAAAATGAAAATAAACATCATTTAGGTTTCAAACAATGACATTGATATTAAATATTTTTTATATTAAATAATTTTTCTAAATCTTCAAATCTCTCACCATAGGGAAAAAAAAAAAGGATAAATCACGACGAAACCTTCTATGTCACATCAATCATTAGCAAATTACAGTACTGAAAGTTCTTTTTGTTCTCTTTTATCGCTCACACTCCCCCTCAGACACGTTCCTAATCTTATTGAAATGTGGGTCGACTATACAGCCGACAGATCATACTAGTTAATTATCTTCGAATCTAGTTTCTTTTTATCTTAATATAAAGTTCTTTTTTTTTCTGTCATATCTTGACTTTGTTTTAGAAAATATGGTATTATTTTGTGTTTCTTTGAGGATTTAGTGTGCAGTGGGACCGGGTTCTTTTGTGTGTTATCAAAACATTTCGATGACATGATTGTAACTGTAATTGATTTTGATCGACTAAGTCATGTTTTTTTAAATTATTTTGACATCGTTTTATTATCTATCTATTTATGTATATCTTTTAGTTGATCTGCTTATTATCTATGTATTTATTATATCTTTTAGTTGATCTGCTAAGTAATGTTATTTCTTTATTATTAACTGGTTATTTCTCTCAAAATGAAGTTTTTCTTCTTTATTTTCTGGCTATAATAGGTTGGAAGTATGTTGCAATCTAAGGGTTAGGCTTATGGTATTGAATGAGATATTATATAAGTTTAGGGTCATTTGATATTACTTCTATTTTTTTGTTATTTTTTATTTTTATTTTTTCTTATAAAGAAAAATAAAAATTTATTTTATTGACATTTGTAATAAAAAATAAAAAATAAAAAATGTTTGGTTGAGATTTATAATAAAAAAATAATTAAATAATGATAATTAAATATAAAATAAATTTAAATTATTGGATTAAAATACTCATGTACATCTTAAAAATATGTTATTGTTAACAGATTATATTAATTATATAATGTAAAAAAATTGTTTTCAAAATATAGAAAAATATCATTTTCTTATTTCTCTGTTTCTATTTATATTTCCCTGATTTTGAAAATAAAAAACAAAATAGAATGTAACCAAAAACATTTTTTCTCTATTTCTTTGTTTTTAAAAACAAAAACAAAAAATATAAGTGAAAACAAACAGGTCCTTAGTACCCAAATCTTTGTCTAAGCGAATGAAAATTTTATTTATTTATAAAAACCAGAAAATAATTTTAACTAATCGTAATTTATCATTAATATCAAATTTAATATGACAGTCCAATAACGGTGATAGGATTCCCCTTCAACTAAATTTATTAATCATCATAAAAAAATCAGATTTAGTTGATAAATATCCAATTTTCTTCAGAAAACCCAACTCAAGGCCTAACTTCAATGCAATTAGTTGGATCAATAAATGTTTTTTTTTTTTTTGGACATTCATTAGGGTATTGCAAAGAATTGTAGAAAGATGAAACAAAATCTTAAGCCTTGTTTAGTTGTGTTTCTATTTTTAGTTTTTATTTCTTATTTTTTAAAATACAAAAATTAGATTAAAAAAGTACATAAATAAAAAAAACAACACACTAATACATTACAGAAACTAAAAAAAAGCATAGAAACAAAAAAATACACAAAAATCAATACAAAAACACAAAAATTACAACAAAAAACCACAACCAACAACCTAACTAAATGTGCCATAAAACTTTGTACTTATATTGTTAGCCCAAGGAAGGATTTGTATGGAGGAGCCAGGGGGTAAATAGTGGGAAGGAAAAGTAATTATCATCTTATAAGTTAACAAATAGTTTAAAATTTATAATAATTGCATTCTCTTATCTTTAGCATTGATTTATCTTATTTTAGGTTAAAATAGAATAAATAATAAATAAATAAATAAACCTAATCAATTAGGGAAAAACAACACATAATAAATCTAATGAATTCTAAATTTAAAAATATTGCAAACATTAGTTAGATATATACTTAAATTATTTATAAACCATACAAAAATGAAACAGTTAAACTTAATTAGTTGCATATTGTTAATGCTTTTAAAAAAAGACAAGCTAATTGCTCCTAAATAAAAAAGATCTATTTTTTCATATAGTCAAAATTAAGAACCAATAATGTTTTGTTCCAATCAAGTTTTTAAAATTTAACGAGATAAATTTTCTCTAAATTATACTTAACAACTATATTGAGAACTACCAAAATCGTTATAACTTATGAATTTAAATACGCTAGCATTAATTACTAATTTTATTCCTACTAATTAGTAATTTATAAATAATGCTAAAAGTAAATTATTTTAAATTTCCTAATCTTTTAACAATTTAAAAAATAAATTAATTTTTTATTTTGTAATACTAAATATTGAAACTAATGAAAAATGTATATTTGTATATTCGACTCCTTAGTGACAAAGTTCAATAGTGTGCTCAAATAAAATTTTATCATGTTTCTAACATTTTTTTAGTTGTCATTCTAAATTTGATGACATTTAGATACATTTTCTAATATATATATATATATATTTTAAGAAGAGCATGATCGAATCTTTGTTTCAGAGTCCTTTGCTCTTGAATTTCTCACTTGCTTGAATTTTCATGATCTCTTCTCACCAATTTATGATGTGTAATTATTATTTATCAAGCCATCAATATTGTATACTATAAATAGGAGACGTTGGGTGTGTGCAGCAAAAATAAAGAGTAGTCATTGCAATACAAAGAAATACAACAAACAATAGGATAATCTCGACTATCCCCAGATCGATACATCTATTTAGATACATGATATTTGCAATGTAAACAATAGAAAAAATTTCAAAATCAACTGCTTTATCATCACCTATTTATAGAACACAAAAAAGGGACAAAGAAAGCCAAGTTACCTCCTTTCCCTCAAAGAGACAAGACCGCACCTACAAATCCACAAAATTAGCAGTAACATGAAGCACCAACTTAAGATGTTCACTAACCAAATCCATCCTTTGCACAAACAACTCCAACTTAGCTTTTCTCAAACCCCTCCACCTTTCCTCCAAGGCCTTCAACTTACCCTTCTCAATCTCTCAACCTCTTCCTCATAACCCATCTCACTCCCTCTGGCAGAAATCTCACTCCCTATGGAAACCATTCATTCAAAGCTGGATACGCCTCCACTTCATCACCCTTCTCTTCAGTTGTCACCTTACTCTTTAGAGAATCAGTTTTTACTTTAGTCTTCCTGTCTGCTCTCTTCACTCTAATATTAGTCTTTCTATCCGTTGTCTTCACTCTGATATTAGGCTTCCTATTCGTTGTCTTCACTTTTATATCTGATGTTCGTTTTGGCTTCTTCATATCGATTTCCCACCCCTCACACGGCATACCCAGTATGAACTCACAAGTAGCCTTCTTCTTTGTTCTTTTGTTGGCTTTTGGTGTTGTGAGGTTGGATACAACGGGTTTGATGGTGTTCGATTTTGAAGGACCTAGCATAGTTACCCTGAACTTACCCACACGGATTTTCTTCTCCACTTCATAGTCTTCTTTGTTGTCATCTTCCACATTGCCAGTGTTCATTTCTTCTTTCTTATGTTCATCCTTCGTGATATTGTTGCCTTTCTCTGGTTCTTCTTCTTGAGTAGAAAAAGGTGATGCTGGAGGTAGGGACTTTCTCAAAGGACGCTTCCAAGACATTTGGGGGAAGAAGAAATTATGGCTCATGTTTTTGAAGTTTGCTTATTTATTCGATGTTCCCATCTCTTTATCTTTGGTCGTACTTTTATAAAGTTTGCTTATGTATTTGATGTTAAACTCTCTTTATCTTTAACTGTATATTTGGAAAGTTTGCTACCGTCTCTTCATCTTTCACCGTAGTTTTGGAAAGTTTGCTATTTATTTAATGTTATATAGTGGAGGTGGGGATTATCTCAAAGGACGCTTCTGAACCATTTGGGATAAGAAGAAATTATGGCTCCTATTTTTGAAGTTTGCTTATTTATTTGATGTTCCTGTCTCTTTATCTATGGCCGTAATTTTGGAAAGTTTGATTATTTATTTGATGTTACATTCTCTTTATCTATAGCTGTATATTTAGAAAGTTTGATATCGTCTCTTTATCTTTCACCGTACTTTTGGAAAGCTTGCTATTTATTTGATGTTATATGATAGAGGTGGGGACCTTCTCAAAGGAAGCTTCCGAGCCATTTGGGAGAAGAAGAAATTATGGCTCATGTTTTTGAAGTTTGGTTATTTATTTGATGTTCCCGTCTCTTTATCTTTGGCCATACTTTTAGAAAGTTTGCTTATTTATTTGATGTTACACTCTCTTTTATCTTTAGTTATATATTTAGAAAGTTTGTTACTATCTTTTTATCTTTCGTCGTACTTTTGGAAAGTTTGTTATTTGTTTGATGTTATACGATAGAGGTAGGGACTTTCTCAAAAGACGCTTCTGAGCCATTTGGGGAAAGAAGAAATTATGGCTCCTATTTTTGAAGTTTACTTATTTATTTGATGCTCTCGTCTCTTTATCTTTGGTCGTACTTTTATAAAGTTTGCTTATTTATTTGATGTTACACTCTCTTTATCTTTGACCATATATTTGGAAAGTTTGCTACCATATCTTAATATTTCGCCGTACTTTTGGAAAGTTTGCTATTTATTTGATGTTATATGGTGGAGGTGGAGACTTTCTCAAATGATGCTTCCGAGACATTTAGGGAAAGAAGAAATTATGGCTCCTGTTTTTTAAGTTTGCTTATTTATTTGATGTTCCCGTCTCTTTATCTTTGGCTGTACTTTTAGCAAGTTTGTTTATTTATTTGATGTTAACTCTCTTTATCTTTTGTTATATATTCGGAAAGTTTGTTAACGTCTCTTTATCTTTCGCTGTACTTTTCGCCCTGCATGGCTCGTAAGTGTCCTTTAAGAAAGTCCTCACCTCCACCGTATAACATCAAATAAATAGCAAACTTTCCAAAAGTACGGCGAAAGATAAAGAGAGTAAAGATAAATAGAGTGTAACATCAAATAAATAAGCAAACTTTCTAAAAGTACGACTAAAGATAAAGAGATGGGAACATCAAATAAATAAGCAAACTTAAAAAACATGATCCACGAAAGCGTCCTTTAAGAAAGTGCCCACCTCTATTGTGTAACATTAAATAAATAGCAAAATTTCCAAAAGTATGGCGAAAGATAAAGAGACGGTAGCAAACTTTCCAAATATACGGCTAAAGATAAAGAAAGTGCAATATCAAATAAATAAGTAAACTTTCTAAAAGTACGACTAAATATAAAGAGATAGGAACATCAATTAAATAAGCAAACTTCAAAAACAGGAACCATGATTTCTTCTTCCCTTAAATGGCTCGAAAGCGTCCTTGGAGAAAGTCCCCACCTCCACTGTTACCTTCTTCTACTCAAGAAGAAGAATCAGAGAAAGGCAACGATGTCACGAAGGATGAACATAAGAAAGAAGAAATGAACACCAACAGTGTGGAATATGACAATAAAGAAGACTATGAAGTGGAGAAGAAAATTTGTGTGGGTAAGTTTAGGGCAACTATGCCAGATCCTTTAAAATTGGACACCATCAAGCCCATTGTATTTAAGCTCACAGTACCAAAACCCACCCAAAGAACGAAGAAGAAGGCTGCTTGTGAGCTTATGGTGAGTATGTCGTGCGAGGGGTGGAAAATGGATGTGAAGAAGCCAAAGCGAATATCAGATATCATAGTGAAGATAACGGACAGGAAGACTAAGGTAAAAACTGATTCTCTAAAGAGTAAGATGACAACTAAAGAGAAGGGTGATGAAGTGGAGGCGTATCCAGCTTTGAATGAATGGTTACCAGAGGGAATGAGGTGTTTATCAGAGGGAGTGAGATGGGTTATGAGGAAGAAGTTGAAAGAGAATGAGAAGGTTAAGTTGAAGGCCTTGTAGGAAAGGTGGAGGGGTTTGAGAAAAGCTGAGTTGAAGTTGTTTGTGCAGAAGATGGATTTGTTAGTGAACAGCTTAAGTTGATGCTTGATGCTACTGTTAATTCAATGGATTTGTAGGTACAGTCTTGTCTCGTTGAAGGAAAAGAGGTAACTTGGCTTTCTTTGTCTATTTTTTGTGTTCTATGGATAGGTGATGATAGAGCAGTTGATGTTGAAATTTTTTCTATTGTTTACACTATAAATATCATGTATCCAAATAGGTATATCGACTTGGAGACAGTCGAGATTATCTCCTTATTTGTTGTGTTTCTTTGTATTGCAATGATCACTCTTTATTCTTACTGCACAAACCTAACGTCTCCTATTTATAGTATACAATGTTAATGGCTTGATAAATAATAGCTACACATCATTAATCGATAAGGAGAGATCCTTTTTCTTCCCCCAAATAAATAAGCAAACTTCAAAAATAAGAGCCGTTATTTCTTCTTCCCTCAAATGGCTTGGAAGTGTCCTTTGAGAAAGTCCCCACCTCCACCGTCACCTTCTTTTACTCAAGAAGAAGAACCAAACAAAGGCAACGATATCACGAAGGATGATCATAAGAAAGAAGATATGAACACCAACAGTGTGGAAGATGACAACGAAAAAGACTATGAAGTTGAGAAGAAATTCTATGTAGGTAAGTTCAGGGCAACTGTGCCAGGTTCTTCAAAATCGGATATCATCAAGCCCATTGCATCCAAGCTCACAACACCAAAACCCACCAAAAGAATGAAGAAGAAGGCTGCCCGTGAGCTCATGCTGGGTATACCGTGCGAGGGGTGGAAAATGGATGTGAAGAAGCCAAAGTGAACATCAGATATCAGAGTGAAGACAGTGAATAGGAAGACAATTATCAGAATGAAGACAACGGATAGGAAGATTAAGGTAAAAACTGATTCTCTTAAGAGTAAGGTGACAATTGAAGAGAAGGGTGATGAAATGGAGGCATATCTAGGGGATGTTTGGTATAGTTTTGGTTTTAGGTTTTAAGTTTTTGTTTTGTTAAATACAGAAAGCGAAAAAGACAACACACTAATACAACACAGAAATTGAGGAAAAAACACAAAGATCAATACAAATATATCAAAATTACAACTAAAAATCACAACCCATAGCAATACCAAACGACCCCCTAGCTTTGAATGAATGGTTGCCAGAGGAGTGAGATGTTTTCTAGAGGGAGTGAGATGGGTTATGAGGAAGAGGTTGAGAGAGATTGAAAAGGGTAAGTTGAAAGCCTTGGAGGAAAGTTTGAGGGGTTTAAGAAAAGTTAAGTTAGAGTTGTTTGTGCAGAGGGTGGATTTTGTTAGTGAACAAATTAAGTTGGTGCTTGATGCTACTGCTAATTCTGTGGATTTGTAAGTGCAGTCTTATCTCATTGAGGGAAGGAGGTAACTTGGCTTTCTTTGTCCCTTTTTTGTGTTTTATAGATAGGTGATGATAGAGCAGTTGATGTTGAAATTTTGTCTATTGTTTACACTGCAAATATCATATATTTAGATAGATGTATCGATTTAGAGACGGTCGAGATTATCCCCTTATTTGTTGTGTTTCTTTGTACTGCAATGATCACTCTTTGTTTTGGCTGCACACACTCACGTCTCCTATTTATAGTAAATAATATTGATAGCTTGATAAAATAATAGCTACACATCATAAATCAGTGAGGACAGATCATGAAACTTCAAGTAAGTGAGAAATTCAAGAGCAGAGGACTCTAGAACAAAGATTCAGTCATGGTCTTCTTTAAAATATTAAAATGTATGTATATCTATATATGTATATATATATATTATAGAAAATATATCTAAATGTCTGTCAAATTTAGAATGACAGCTAAAAAAATGTTAGAAACATGATAAAATTTTATTTGAACATACTATTGAACTTAGTCTCTAAGGAGTTGAATATACAAATATATAATTTTCATTAGTTGCAATATTTAGTGTTACAAAATAAAAAATTAATTTATTTTTGAAATTGTTAAAAGATTAATACATTTAAAATAATTAACTTTTAGCATTATTTATAAATTACTAATTAGTAGAAATAAAATTAGTAATTAATGCTAGCACATTCAAATTCATAAGTTATAAAGATTTTAGTAGTTTTCAATATAATTAAGTATAATTAAGAAAAAAATTATTTTGTTAAATTTTAAAAATTTAATTGGAACAAAACATTATTGGCTCTTAACTTTAACGATATGAAAAATATACCTTTTGCGTTTAGGAGTAGTTAGCTTCTCTTTTTTTAAAAGCATTAACAATATGCAATTGTCTCATTTTTGTATAGTTTTTAAATAATTTAAATTTATATCTAACTAATATTTGTAATATTTTTAAATTTAGAATTCATTAAAATCGTTATGTGCCATTTTTCCTTAATTGATTAGCCTTATTTATTTATTTTTTCTACTAACCTGAAATAAGATAGATCAATGCTAGAAATAAAAGAACGCAATTATTATAATTTTTAAACTATTTGTTAACTTATAATAATGACTCTTCCTCCCCACTATTTACCCGCCTCCTCCTCCCACATACAAAATCTTTCTTGTACTCCCTAACAAGTCTAAGTACAACATTTAGTTAAATTATTGATTATAATTTTTATATTATCATATTAATTTTTATATTTTTATATTTCCATTTTATTTTTAAAAAAAATTTATACTGTATTAATATACTAATTTTTTTAAAATTTTATATTATTTTTATATTTTTATGTTTTAAGAAGAAAAATTCAACTAAGTAAGAGGTTAGCATATACTCATTCCCCAAAACAAAAGAGAGCAGTTACTCATTGTTAGAAGACTACATGTTACCGGTAAAGTGCTTGCCACTGTAGTACTAACCTGTCCCGTAGTACTAGACCTAATGCAACAACTAATTTGAAAGAATACTAGTATGATATGGGACAAGAGGTACAGCATATATTCTCAACACAATCCGTAAGTTCCAACCTAAACAGCAAAATTAATGAAACATAATCCGAGATGTTTATAACTATAAAATTTAATTAAATTCACTTACATTTCAGATTTATAATAAGATATTGGTGGTGAATGATAAAAATCTACCAAATATAAAACCCCCCATTCCCCTGCCCACGCCATTATAAGCATTATCTACAATCATCCACATTTTGGAATGGATCTGTTCTTCCAAATGGACAAAATACCTGTGGCATCTACGCTTCTCGATCAACTTTAGTTGACATTGAATCTTGAATTACTGAGGTTAATGTCGCCCCTGAGACTGTTTCCAGTTCCATTCTGTTGAGCCTTCCTTCGGTTCATTTCAGCATACATTTCCTCTATCATCGGCTTCCATAGCCGAACTCGAGCATTGATGAAC
>JAOXYD010111796.1:0-11449 GCA_028565735.1 Pinacopodium congolense
ATCACTCCTCTGTCTTCGTCCATCAACAGGCGAAACCCATAGCACAGCTCCTTCATAAACCCTACTGCCCCAAGTTTATCCACCATTGTAGGAAAAAAATCCTCGAACACAACCCCATTTCGTGAAGCCATATGTTTGTGTTTGTAAACCACCTGTATGACCTAGGATGATAGGAAATGTGACGACTTTGGACAGGGTATCATAAGTATATATATGTATAAATACGTGCAGGAAGTGTTTGTGAAAGGGAATAATGTGGTAAAAGTCTTAGCAGGAAAGGAAATGAAGAGTTCGAGGAAAGAGTTGGAGTTTGGCTGTTAATGACAACGAAGGTACAGGTAAGAAAGAGAGAAGGGTTGTTCGCAGCGTAGAATTGATGGGCATTTCTGTTAGGGAATGGTGTTCCTATCCTTCCTCGAAGTTGCATGGGAAAGTGGGTACCAAAGAACTAGGTTCGGTCCATGAGGAAGCATTTTCCTTTTTCTAATGCAATTTTGGAAACTTGTTTTCGGACGGCAATTGATTGACACAAATGACCATCCCCTTTTTAATTTTTGATGCATATTTAAAGTAATTAAGAAGGAAGCCATTGTCGATTGATAAGGAATGAATAAAAAAGCAGGTGCTTTTGACCCACAGGCAATGGTGCTCATTTATGAAAAGGATTCTTTTGGATACGCAAAATTTTTTGTCACACATCTATCCCATAACCCACCTCCATTTCAATGTTGCCAACCCGAATATAATTTGTTGGTTCCACCGGAAAACTTGGGACCCTGATCATTGGTTGGGCTTTACAAAGACTCAATCGATTAAAAAACCTTTTCAATCTGGTCCAATTCATATTGCTTATTTTGTAATGTTTGATATTATCCTTAAAAATGAATCACGTAATTTATGCTAAAGCAACCTTAAGTTTATTTACATAAAGGTTCTGTATAAAGGGATTATACTATTATATATAAAGTAATAGTTACAGGAAAGGAAAGTTCAAAGTTGAGAAATCTCTTAAACTATGCATCAAGTAGGAAAATTTTTAAATAAAATATAACATTAGAGATAAGATAGAATGGTAAGACTCGCCCAAGGCCTTGTGCAAAGATGCATGAAAGATGATCCATTCCCCCATTATTGACTAAAAACATAAAAAAGAAAACGTTTATCTTCAACAACACAATAGAAAGATGAAACATTTCCCAAAGTAAAAACATCAATCCCCATTGATTTCGTTGAGCACATATAATAAATGTCAATGAAATAGGCAACTTTTCTCAAATTGTGTATACGTTATTTTCTTTTTGGAGTATATAATGCTTACATAAAGAAATAATAAAATAAATTGCTAAATTTTTAAAACTTCTTTTAAAAATTTCAGTTAAGTGTTGATAACTCAATTCTATAACATTGTCCCTATTGATGTTTTACTAATGTGGTTAATGGATGTTAGTAAATAATAACCATAAAAAATAATTAACGTGCAAAAGTTAGTTTATGTATGAGAAAAATCTATTTTAATATAAATAATGTTACTTAAATAATATAGCACCCATGCATTATTGACCACATAAATATCTATAATGAAAAAAAATAAATAATCCACATTAAAAACTTTTCAAATGTTGATAAATTTTCTATTTTTTGGAAAAAATTTCTTGTTTCTTTTTTCATGAATGTATTTTCCATCAGGAGTGTTAACCACTAAAAGGTAATATTTACTTTCAGGTATGACATTTTTGAAAGCAAATACGAGAGATTAATTTATAATGGGACATTAATGAGACCCATTATAAGTATCTTAATAGAACATGAGAAGAATGATACTTAAAGGAATTATGTGACCTTTCTCCTAGCATAATTTTTAGTATCAAATAAGTGATAGTGTTTCAAATCACTAACTTATTTGCTATAGGAGATTAAAAAATTATTTTAACAAAAAACAAATCGTGTAACCTCTTTAAATATCAATTTTTAGGTATTTTGTTAATTATATTAATAAAATATTAACTTAAACAAATTTTAAATTGAATTGTAATATTTAAGAATTGGAACACTTAACCAAAAATTTTAAGAGCCATTAAAATAAAAAATTAAAAAAAAATTGGACTTTTCCTACTTCTTTACCTTGAAATTGAGTTTAATCAGGGGACAACCGCATGGATGTTTCAATGAGGGAAGTTGCTGGAAATGGGCTTGTACGAGATGGCAGAATCTGCTATGAGACTCTGAATTAACTGGGTCTTCATTAATTTTAGGAAAAAACTGCCCCGTGTACCATTTATTTCGTATTCGTAGTGGAAGACCATTTCCAAATTTGACAATCTAAGCCTACTATTTAAATTGGCCTGAAGTCTGAACGTTTAGGAATTGACAATTCCACCCTTGGACTACAAATTCTATTCCACATAGATCGACTCCTTTGCGTTCAAACCATGCTTCCTGCTAGGTATATATTATTTCACAACTATTAAACTAAGTTTGTCCCAGTCAAAAAATTGTGTACAGAATGTGAAGGCGACAATAATGTATAATTTAAGACGTTACTCTCACATAATTAAACTTTTGTTTCCCCCCGTTTTTAGATTAGAAAGTCTAAAAATGATGGGAAAAGAAAAGAACAGGAAAGTACTCAACCAATCTAATTGCTACAAGGGATCAACAACATTACAATAACTCAAGTTGCTATATTGCTTCTAAAATTTTATTATTTTGTGTGTAATAGTTCTTCCACTTAAATATTCTTTTTAGAATAAAAATATCATATTGTAAAATAAAAATATGACCACACAAATTGATATGATATCTATGGTTAGATCTTAGTTCTTGAAATAGCAGCAAATAATAGAATGGTCCAAATTCAAAGTGATAGTAGGAAGTAAGAAGATGGAATCCGAGCCGCCTATGTACACGCTGAAGCGAAACAAATTGCAGTTGCTTCTATGAAGGTGAGTTTGTTAGATTCTTCTGAACTTTTGTAATAAAAAAACCGTACTTGCTAATAAAGCTCTGTCTGTCGGTGTACAAGGCCTGCACAAACATATTCTGGACTCATTCAAGTGTAGGTCCAGTTATGCAAGTGGCTTTTTCATTTTTCCTTCAACCTCGATCCTCGAATCTCTTGCCTGCCTAAGGATTTGTTCCCATATTTGCATTTACCCATAAAATTGGTGTCCTATAACCTTAAGTTGTCCTCCATAAAATAACGAGATTAAATTGCTTGTTACAGCAGTAGAAGTGACTTTTTTAAATTAACATTTAAACTTAAACAAGTCAAGGGTTTTGGGATCCTATATATGAATATTATTTAGGTAAAAAGATTACAATTCCTAAAATAGCTTCTTTTAATTGTTAATATATGTCCTATTGTCTTTGTTGGTGGTAGATATATGACATATTTTATTAAAAGTATTATTTTATACATATTTATTTATTTATTTGATATATAAAATAATGTACGTATAATAAATTTATTTTACAAGTAAAATTATGATAGAGAATCATAATTATAAGATTCATATTACAATTAAATATTGTTCTTAAACTTTTTTTAGTCATTATTTGACATTAATAAAATAAAAAGATTAGTATATTTTATTTTTCTTCCTTATGAAAGAAGTAGTTAATCTCGTAGACTAAAATATAAAAATATTTAAACAAACGTATACATGCTTGCTAGAAAATAAGTTCACTGAACTAACTCAATATAAAAATTTCATACTAAACTAACTCGATATTAGAATTATATTTGGAACATTATTTGTCAGTCTATGAAAATGGTTATGATGATAATTTAATAA
Organism: Pinacopodium congolense; assembly: GCA_028565735.1. Lineage (NCBI taxonomy): Eukaryota > Viridiplantae > Streptophyta > Magnoliopsida > Malpighiales > Erythroxylaceae > Pinacopodium > Pinacopodium congolense. The sequence goes on from JAOXYD010111796.1 coordinate 3,795, forward strand.
GTGATTCTTACACTTAAGATCGTCAAGCTATCTTATATACGAATTGTTATATTTTGATACTATTTAACCTATTATAGTCAAGGATAAATCATCTGGTAGTCATTGGATATAATGTTGAACTACGAGAGGCTCTAATCTATATTTTCATGATGAAAAAATACATTTGTTATTAATGATTGAATTTGATTAAAAGTTCTTTTACTGGGAATTTAGATGATGTGCAAGACCATATTTTGGAGCCCAAAGAAGATGTATTTTGAATGGAAATTGGAATTTAAGAAAAACTGACATAAAGAGAAAAATGAAGGAGGTGATTAAAACTAAGATAGTTGAGGTTAAATAGGTTTATATTTGTAAGTTTTTTTGTAAAAATTATCTTGATCTTCTCAATATTTTTAAGAACTCAATTGTTTACATGATCATTTGCATTTGTAATTTTTACGTATAGTGCTTCTTAACATGCTTAGGAAAAGCTTTTTTTAGTGTGTTTGAGTTAAGTTTGGTTTAAAACAATGATTTTAAGAAGTCTGAAAAAGTTTCAAAATTGTTTGAAAAAGTTTTAAAATAAATATGCTTTGAAAAAGTATATAAATGTCTATATGCCAAGGCATATTTTTTTTTGGAGATTAATTGAAAGGTATTGGCATTTAAAATTAATTTGACAAACTTTTGGAACTTGTCAGAGTTAAATTTCTATAAGAAAAGGAATTTTGGGAAATTGGGGAAATTTTAAAAGTTTGGAAACTTTGATAAATTTAAAAAAACACATAAATTTCATAAACCAAGGCATATTTGGTTTTTTTATTTTAATTAAAAGGTCTTGATTCTTAAAAACACTTTACAGATATTCTGAAACTTGTGTCAATTGTAAGTGAAAGGAATTATTTTGGGATATTTTGAAACATTTGGAAAAGTTCTGCAGTTGTTAAAAACTGATTTGTAGGAGCATTGGTCGACGAATAGTGAGAGTAGCCAACCATCATGTGAATTTTAAGGAGACTAGTTAACCAGTCTAAACCAGTGGTCAACCAATGCCTAGGCTAATCAATTAGTGGCATCTAATAGTTAAATAGTAGGTGTCTTTATATCATTATAATGACTGGTTTCTTATTTCTAACAATTTTAAAAGTTAGGGTAATGGCTAGATTAACCTTTTAACTAAAATTTGAGTATAAATATATAGTCTTAAGCATGTAGAAGGAGCTTTTTGGTGGTCTGAATGAATTGAGAGAATTTTTTGTTATTTGAAATGAAATTTTGTGTTGAATGAATCTAAGAGAAAGTATGAAGTTTTTAGGCTTGCATTTATTGAGTTTTCGAGCCCTTGTGCATTGTTTTGATAAAGCAAGATATTAGGCTTATATATACTAGAGACGAGGGATGGTTTTTTATTTTTAGATTATTGGTTAAGTGTTATTCTTCACCTTTTTTAAAGAAAGATTTTGTCGGGTTCCTTTTTACCCTTGAAAGCCTAATTTTGTAAGTTCCCCTTAACCCTTAAGAAAGACTTATAAAAGATTACTCTTTACCTTCACAAAAGAAAATTAGGATTTTTAAGGATTTATCTTTACCTTAAAAAAGATTGTTCACAGTGAAATTTCTAATAAATAATTGCAGAGTGGACATAGTTTGAAAGTTAAGCCAAACCATTATAAAACCTACTTTGAATATGCTCTCTTCCTTACACTCTTTACTTTATGTAATATTGTGTTTGTTATTGAATCATATTTATATTATCATCATCACATTATAATTGTCTAAAGGAGTAGTTAAATTGTGGCTAGAGAATTCTTCCACCATAAAATCATATTACGCCTAAGTTTAGAAATTTTTAAAACACCTAATTCACCCACTTTTCTTAGGTGTAATTTAGGGCTAACAATTAGTAAATGGTACTAGAACTAATCTCCTTAGTGTTCATAAATTTTTAACAAAATTAGTGAATAAAGATAAAAAAATGGCCCATTTTTAAGCATCATCTAATAAAAAAGGACAAAATGTGAGAAGAACACCTTTGTTTGATGTAAATGAATGATTATTTATATTAAAAAAATTGGGATAAGATTTTTTCTTAAGGTTGAAGGTGTAGATTATGGGATATTATTTCAAATAGTCCTTTTATTTCAATTAAAGTAGTAAATGAGCAAAGAGTACCTAAATTAGAAGAAGAAGGGGATGCTCATGAAAAGGAATTAGTTTCCTTAAATGGCAATACTATGCATATATTATTTTGTGCATTAGATAAAAATGTTTTCAGTAAAGTTTCAATGTATAAATTAATTAATGAGATTTGATGTAGATTGGAGATTATTCATGAAGGTGTCAATTAGGTGAAGTGAAGAGTGAGCTTTTAAAAGAGGAGGAAGCTTACATATGCTTGATGGCTAATGATAATGATGATGAGATACCCTCCTCCGTAAATTATTTTAATGATGATGATGACTGTGATGAGCTCTCTTATGATGAACTATTTGAATGACTTAGATTATTGATATCTCTGAATCTATACATATTTTATGCATGTTTTTATAGTATTAATATTAGGTTTGAGGGATATTTCCATATAATTTACATGTATAATTGGTTAAATCTTAAATAAGATATTACTTATATTGTTTTAGATGAATGTATATGTTTTATAGGTTTTTGGTGGGAAATTCAATGCTCTTTTAGAGTTAAATGATATGTGGAATAAAAAATAGAGCAAGAGCATTAAGTCATTGACTTTTGCACCAAATATCAAGACCACGTGATAAACCATAGAGTACATCAAGAAAAGACTAAGAGAAGCAAAGTTAGAGGAGCCTTACGACCAGGCTCACAACCATAACCCTGGCCATGAGATTTGGATAAAATAAGTCATGGGATACCTCATAGTCATGAGCCATGGCCTAAGGTAGCCAAGCAATGTTGGGCATTTAAGCCAATTTTAGGTCTTTTATGGGTTCTTTTTAATTTTTGGAAATATAAAGCCACCACCAAGCGACTAAAAGCTATTCCTAAGTCATCTTTAAAGATCTTGGAGCATTTTTAAAAGAATAATTAGATAAAAAAGTCAAGAGATTAAAGATTAAGATTGAATTCCAACACTAGTCATTGAAGATTTAAGGATTCAAGTGACATAAGAATGAGCTTTCCAATCCCTATTTCTTCTTTTATTGTTATTATTTCTTTTGATATATTTAAGAACTAAAATCTTGTTTAGATATTTATGAACCCTAAAACTTGGTGTTTTATATTGTTCCTTTGATTTAACATTGAATTTCCAAATTTTTCTTATATTTATCTATAGGATTAATGAAATTGGTTTTAATTGTTATGTAAAAGCAAGTTTCAATTTCTATTATTTGATTTCATGTATTTAGATTGAAAGGTCATCTATGTGAATATATTAACTTATAGGTAATGATTCTTACATGGAGACCTAGAGATAGGATTACCTAAGATTTCCAGATTGTGAGTGAATCTAATCAAGATAATAGGTTCCATAGAACAAATTAATACTTCTAATTGATATTTTGAGATAAGAAGTATGCATCTTAAGTAAGAAATTAATAACCTATTCTCACACCTATGGCACTTGTATGCATGCATTGATGATATTACCATGTGAAAGGCAGTTTATCACTAAGCAACCATTCATGAAAATTTCATAATACTCAAAAGAAGATCCATAGGTTTTTATTTTTCATCTTAGCATACATCCTTTTCCATTACTTTGAAATATTACCCAATCTTTTTATGTGAAGGAAAGAATTTTGTCGTGAATGTGTCTCAGTTACTCAACTAGATTCATTATTTTAAGCTTGATTGGAGTGTCATTATAGCCTTTTGACACGAGGGGAAATATTTTGTCATGAATTTCCCTTGGTTACTTAACTATATCACGATTCATAGCTGGCTAGTAGCTTTATTCTTAACCTAGTATTCATTATGGATAACAGAATAGGAATGATGTATTCAACACGAATTTATTTCCCTTAACTTCATTTATAACCTATGCCCTTTTTTCCAAATAAATTCATTATCATGAAAAATCACTAGTGATACTTACCGCATTAAGTCCAATTTGCTATAAATGCAATCAATAAGTGTCAAAAATGAAAGAATAAATGGAAGCTATCTTGAATAAGGTTCACATTTAATGGAAAGACATTCAAGGTACAAAATTCATGAGATAAAGGATTCTTCACACTCAAATATTTATGTTTAAAGTCAAGACTAGTTCTTTCAATCTCATGTATTGACACATTCAAACTATATGATAGAATGTATGATAAGATATATGGATACCTAATTCAACTAAGCTAAAAAGGTACAAATGCATGATCACAATAAAATGATATGAAAAATGCATACCCCTTCTTGAAACTTAAACTACACATTTTCCTTAATATGGAGAAAGGGAAGAAAACACAAAATAGGGCATATAAAAAGCAAAAAAAAAAAAAACAATAAAAAAAAATAAGGGTAAGAAGATTTATGGTGATTTCGGTAGAGAAGGCATAAGTGATGGAACTTGGATTTCTTACAATTCAAAAATTTTTAAAACTTTTTTAGTTTAATAATGTTGTTGTCGTGCTACTTGCATTATCTGACCTAACATTTGCTTCATCCTCTCATCCATGGAATCCATACACCACTCCAAAGTCTTATGATTGTCCTCCAAGGTGGTTAAAATAGTTTCCCACCCTTCACCTTCTTCATTAAAATAATCAGAATTGGTATCATCATCTCTTTGAAGTTAGCGAGAGGAGGATGACCTCATTGTTTTCTTCTATCTGACAGTAGGTCTAGTATTTAGATCTCAGAGTGCCATTGCATGGACATTTATAATCTCAACATGTTGAAAATGTGTAACAGTAAAATACTCAACATTCAAAGGGGTTAGTCAATCAAAATTGACGTCAATCCATCAAAATTGACATCGTAGAATTGAGCAATAACAGTTACTATATGAACCATGCCTAAATAGTGTTGTTTCTTCGTGATTGCTTGGTCTAAAGCATGAAAAATGTGGTATGATGTGAAAACCTTGCAATTAATGTCTGTACACCATAAGAGAAATAACTATTTAAGTAAAAACTTATTGCTTTAGGATTTATTAAAGACCTCATGGCACATAAATTGGTGCAACACTAATGGGTGTGGCTAAGTGTGAGGGAGTTGGATGGATTATAGAAATCAAAATCATCTAGCCCTGTAAGTTTCTTCTAATACTTGTCAGAATAAAATTTAGGATGCGAGTCATAAAGCTTTGTTTTCGAAAATGAAAAGATAGTTTTTATGATATCATAATTGAGATGATATGGGCTTCCTTTCAACCTAAACTAGAATTCATTCTAATTTCTCAAGGCCATACCGAATAGTTGTGAAAAATTCAAATGTTAATTCATGAAAAACCACTTAATCATAATAGATGAATTTCTCATAACCTACATTTTTTCATAATTGCTTAAATTTATCTTTTAACCCAATATCTTATAGAATCCTAAATTTCAAATATTTAAGAACAACAATGGATTTACTTTGAAGTTTTTGAAATTTCATACCTTCCTCTTAGCAAAAGATGGGAAAAGGAGCTCTGAATTCATGGGCCAATTCTTTTACCTTGTTCAAAAACCACTTCCTTCCCTTTGGTAGCATGGTGATGTGCAATCTTCAAACCTAAAAAATAAACAAGATGGAGAGAGTAAGAAGGAAGTAGGGTTTGAAATAATGATAACATGCGGAAAAAGTGTGATTCTTAACGTGTAAGAAGGAAAAGCTTATAGATTTATGGAAGAATGATATGGAAGATGAAGAAAATGTAAATTCAAGCAATAATAGTTCGACAATCAATTTTTCAATTAAAAGTACTTTCATGATATCAAATACTTGAATTTTACTAAAAATAGATATGATTTGAATGTTAGCGAAAAAGGGTTTTTAGGGCCGTTGGAGTGGTAAATAAGACTCTTCAGAAATTTCAAGATCTTTAGATTGAACTTCTCAAAGATTTTGTGTTTAAGGCACTAACGTGGTCTATTACTTACACTAGGTTTTTTAATATACAGTTATAAAATATCAGTTAGAAGCTCTCTTAAAAACATGTGTTAGACAAAGTCTTTCCAGATTCAATAAAAATATTCCAAGTCTCATTGAATTAAATTGGACTTATCCATTAAGTGGCAGTATTAAGAACTGTACAGTTTCTGCTCCGATCATCGTTAATTATTATAGCAAACTCAAATCATTGATGCTCCAAGATACTTGAAAATTACATAATCAGCCAAAAAACGGGCAATCCCCTATTTCACTTAAATAAGACTATTTATTAAGACCTTCATACCAAGATCGCTGTGACGTGAATATGATATATGAAGTTTGCAAAATCTTCCATCGTTGATGCACTAACGTTCAATGCTTGCTTGACAACTATAGCCATCTGAACATACATGAAAGGTACATCTCAAATTTAGCATATCCATGAAATAATTACTCTCATGTATCATCATACATCTTTGTCATAGTACAATTATTAGATGATATTTGTTAGTTAAGATAATTAATTTTATTAAGATTCGATTTTATTCATCGTATCTTATCACTTGTATATATATAACTTGTAACTTGCATTATTATCATTGCAGTTACTCAATATAAAAACAACCAAAAAATATCCTCGGTTAAATTTCCACAATTTACATGGAATTATTTCTGGCATAGAACCACCCCCCCCTTAAGAAATATTCAACTCCTCTACTAATCAAATGGAACCAAATTCAGCTTATTTAACTTGGTTTTCTAAAGATCAAATTTTGTCTTTTTGGTGTTATCTTTCATTGTAGAGGAAGTCTACCCTCACCTAATTGGACATACAACTTTTGTAGAAATTTGGAATGTTTTAGCTGCGGCATGTAGTGTTGTGAGTCATGCTCAACAAACTCAATTATTTATTGAACTTCACAATCTTTTCAAGAATAATAAGTCTATCTCTGAATATTTGTATCAGGCTAAATCTATTGCCTATTCTCTAAGTATTGCAGGTCAATTTATTTCTCCAACTGAATTTAATGCTAGTCTTTCGAAAACTCACAGCAGAACATAATAGAATTATTGGCGAATTACATCAAAGACCAACACAGGTTTCCTTTAATGAATTACACGGCCAGTTAGTTGTCCATTAATTATTACTTAAAGCTAAACAAGTATCTTTACATAAATCAATATGATTCAATGTCCCCATTCTTCTCATTTGCGTGGTAGAGACCATAGGAACAGAGGCAGATGGCTTTTACTTCTCAAATCATTTTCTGAAAGCAACTCTTTACAAACAGCTTGTCAAATCTGTGGTTATAATAATCATATAGCTATTGATTGCAGACGTCATTTTGACAATAATTTTGTGCCATGGAATTTGACATAAGGACAACAGCATAATAGACGCATGCCTTTTGTCATGCCGAGCATTCCAATAAAAAGTAGGTAGGGTGCATTAATTTCACATCAGATAGATAAGGGAGGGTCTTTAAACTTATAAGCATGGACGTTGCACACCATGATAGGCATGTCTTTTGGGGAGAGAGTAATGGTCCCGTGATAAAGTGGTATCAGAACCAACCCTTGCTTTCATCCGACCCTGCGTCGAGCGCCACGTGTCGTAGGTGGAACGA
>JAOXYD010111817.1:0-11448 GCA_028565735.1 Pinacopodium congolense
ATGGATCTTTTGTCATATAAATACATCTCAATGAGCTGTTCCTCAGAAGTGCTTGGAAATTTTTGACAAGATTTGTCAGGTTTATATTGATTATGTTTTTAGTTCGTTAATGGCATCTTCTTGTAGAGGTAGTTTCAATTGAATTTATGCTACTATGTCTATAATGCTATATGTCAATTAATTGCTAAAATATGAAACATGCATTTGCAGGGATGCTTGCGGATAGAAACAACATGCTTCAAATGGTAATCTCTTTGGTTAATTAAAATTTTATCTAATTATTTAGAAACTGTATTAGGTCTCTACCATAAAGCCTATTCCTTGGATAAAAAAGACTCAAAACATCTCCTTAAATGAGATTTTCTCAGTGCAGCTTGTGATTGCAGGTTCAAAGGTAGGTATAGTTGGGGAGATTAGGTAACCAAATTAGTTCAGTAGGTGGCCTTTAATTCATTTTAAATGTTCATCTTTGTAAAATTTCATCTCTATAAGGGGCCCATTTTTATTGCAGTTTCCTTTAAGGATTCTACTGATTGCAATTTTACATGGCTGTAAATTCTCTCTACATCTTGGAAATTGTTTCTTCAAATGTTGTCCTTAGTTTAAAGCACCTATGATTAATGGTGGAGCTGCCACTCACCCTTTTGTCACTCATCACAATGAATTGAACATTGTATCTGAGATAGGAAAACAATTCAAGATTGAGTGTACTGATTTAATGAACAACCTTGAATTTGCAACTAGATAGTTGAGAATATTCATGAACTATCTACACAAACTATTTGGTGTAGGAAGATATGTGATTGATTGGCTTATGATTTCTTTACTATTTCACAGACGCTACTCTTTCATAGTCATTAATATTGGAAAATTCTAAATATTGGGACCATCTATCTTGTTTGTAGGTACATGACAGTGGTGGAATAGACAAGGTTTTTTTTCAAATGGACAATGCTTTGACAAAGTTGCTTGAGAGTAGGAAAGAGACCTTTTTGGTTGCATATATACATAAGTAGGAAAGGTGGAGAAATGTTAGTGCCAGCCATGATTAGGGATGCACTTCCCAAGGTAAGCACACTTTCTCTCAAATACCATTCTTAATTGCATAAATGTGTATTCATTTTGTCAACAGTTGGGTTTTATATATGCTGGAGGTGAAAGAATTTGGCAGTTTGAAATGAAATGAGGCATTGATTTTGAAATTTCATATTGATGAATTGGTAGATAGTTGGAAGATACATTTTTTCATTTATTAATTAGACAATAATGATATGAGTTTAAGTAGATTCAGATACTTTTAGATGAACAATATTCTTACATGTCTTTTTCTTGCATCTTATCAAATTTTACAGTATGGAAAGTTGAATCTTGGTGAGTGCCTATACAAAGTCTAGATTACTTTAAAGGTCTTTAACCAGCTAGAATCTGTAGTGTTTATGTTGAAAGGAAGCATTACAGCACAAACTAGTGTTAGTTGAATCGATTTTTTTTTATCTCATTGAATACTAGAAGTCATATCATTAATGCATAAAATTTCATTATCATTTGGAACAATTGAATATGTTTAATTCTTTAGGATGTAGGGCATTCAATCTTGGAAGCTTATTCCCGAGTTCTTAGAAACTTAGCTTATAGCATATTGTCTAGTATGGGAGGCATTGTGAAATAAGATATTATGAGCATTCCAAATTCCCACTTTCCAAGAAAAGATATAGCTGTGAATTAGGAAAGGCTACAGCAAATTTGGCATTCACTTATTGATCGAATGAACAAGGTTGATGGAAAGTATCAACAATGTAATGCTTCTAAATGGGAATTTTCAGACATCGAAGCCAGAGCCATCTCCATGAATTCTACACCTAGTCGAAGTTGAGTATGGTACATTAGTAAAGAGGCTTCTATTAGTGTCTCTCATTGACTCAACAAGATAGAAAAGAGTCTAGCATCATCCTTGTAGCTGGCATTACCATGAGCTTAATTTTGTCTATAACTTGACAGAATGTACCATTTGATTTTATAAACCATGAAAACATATGCTATTAGATATTACTTAATGATTATTATTCATTCACTCTTCCAAATTCATTTTAATAGCTTCGTAATGCATTGAAAATAATAATTTTTCTTTTTGCTAATTGGTTTTTCCATTATGAAACTTCCTACTTTCAGGCTTTTATTGATTATGTATTGTAAAAATGTCTGATTATATGATATATCAAATCATTTAACACCATACATATTAGTACATACTTGTAAAAAGTTGTAATGTACATCAAGTATAATGCTAATTTGATATCCATTAACATAGTTCATTAAAGTTCATACACTTGTTTAATATTACTCCCTATATAAAACGCACACATAACCTAATGCATACATATTCAAATCAACCCCACAACTTATACATCAATATTCCCACAATAGTCCAGACATAACCCAAATCCCCATCATCAAATTCCATATCCACATCAATTGTCTATCATCTCCCTTTTTCTCCTTGTAAACTATTATCTCCTTTCCTTTCCTAAGTTGGTTGATGACATATATAATTCTAGGAGTAAATTCATCATCATACCACCTAAAGACGTCACAAGAATTTGTCCCCTGCCATTACCAAACAATGCATATGCATAAGCTATTAGAAAAAAAATACAATATCTATTATATCTTTCAAATAACAAATGAATTTATCATGAATCTAGAACATCCAAAGAATCTCCTTCTGAGATTTTTATTAGTCCAAGATATGGTCAACTTGGCCATTAAACCACAAAACATTGAACTTGATTATGCTCTAAACTTACTTCAGACATTGCAGTTGAATCCATATCTATAACCCTATAACAAATGAAACACGATGAATGAATGTATTTCAACATAAGACTTGACCATTTATTATTGTACTTAACACAAACCTATATTATTAAAACATAACATTTCAACAAGATTATGCAAATATAAATACAATACGTCTAACTATTTACAATGCCCTAAGAAATCAATGATATAATTACTGATAACATCATTAAAGCATTATCTTTAGTTTCTCCAATGGTATTCGTTAAACCTTCCAAACTAGACTATAGAACATAAGTCAGGACTGAGATGCTTCGACAGTAAGTATTGACCTAAATTTGACTGGGCAGCGATTAGATGAGCTTTAGTCGTCAAATTACTAATATAAGTGTCATCAATTTCCAAAAACTCACATTCTTTAGTCTCAAACAATGCCTTAATCTTACCTACAACAACTCCTATCTTTTTCATGTAATATCATAAGAAAATTATCAAGAACTAAAGAAGAACTACAAACTTTTATTGGTTAGATGTTCGCGAACAGTTCAGAGTTTTGAAGAACTATGAACTGAATTGTTGGCGAAGCAAACACTCAAAACTAGACAAATCCATATGTATCAAGCTTATAACAAATTAAATGACATAAAGATAAACACTTTTTATGAATTTTGTGATAAAAGAAACAAAGGTTAAAAAAATACTACGATATCAGTCATGTTTTATATCTCGATATTACAAATGCATTGCAAACATACCATGAAATTAGTCAACACAAATGCATACAGATTTCAATATAAGAGGTTAAGCTTTAAACCCTAATCACAAAAAATTACCCGCACTTCTGTTGTGATCGATCTTCTCAGTCCACCAGCTGAAGCCCAAAGAAAACTCTCAAGACAAAAACTCCAACGGTGCTGCTCCAGCAACGATCAATCTCACCTTCGACTGCTGTGACGAAGGAGACGGAGGGCGCAAGGAGGTGGAGAACTCAGTCTTACGAGGGGAAGGAGAACGAGTCACGAATATGTCTCCTATATGACACCCGCCTCTATGTTTTAGCCAGCTGTAAAATGATGTTGTTTTGCTTTATGCAAAACGATGTCGTTTTGTTGCCTGATCCTACACACTAGCCTTTTTCATAGCAAAAGTATTTACCGGTTCTCCGGGAAAATATGTCGGTTTAGCATAAACAATTAAAGGGTTTAAATTGATCCTTTCAGGAGAATTAGATAGTCTGCCGAAGCAATCCTTTTATTTGGTAGGTAACATTGATGAAGTTACTGCGAAGGCTACAAATTTAGAAACGAAGAACAATCTCCACCTCATTGATGCAGTCAACTTATACATCAACAGACACATCATGTGCCATATTATCAAACACATCATTGTCACATCATCCAACTGCTAGTAGGACTCACACAAAATAGTGTTAGAGGAGTTAATTGAAAATTATAGTAAAGTACACGGTTCTTATCAATTTTCAAAAGTTCTATTTGATAAATTCTCAAAGTTCAGGGAGTTTTTGATTTTATTCAAAATTAAATTAAAAATTTTAAAATATTAAAATTTAACTGAATATTTTAAAATATTATGCTCAAAATATAAATAATGATTTTTTTCATTTATTTTTCTGACCCCTGTAAAGTCTTCGTCAGCTGCAAAGCAAAGATACTTGGAACAACCACGCTTGCTTTCCAAGAGCTAACAGTATAAAAGAAAAGAAAAGAAAAGAAAAGAAAAGAGTAGACAACAGCTTAGAGTTTCTTGAATATAATGCCACAAATATGATGTAACAAATTTTATAAGAAGAAAAAAAAAACGCAAATACCTGTGGTTTGCACTTTATTAGAAATTGAAAAAGTGTCATTTATAGTTTTATTACCGTTTAAATTCATGTAAATTTGAAGTATATGTTCAAAAAGTTTAAGTATTCTTCCCTGTACTCTCCGAATTTTTTTTAAAATCCTTCTTATTCTTTTTTGTTAAAATATAAAGATCTTCTGTGCATCTAATTAATAAAATAATATACGATACTTCATTGAAAAATATATATCAAATTTGAAATGATAATGATATCAATTCATTATTCGGGCTTTTGAAAAAAAATATTACAATTATTTTCTTATTTTGCAAAAAAAGAAAAGAAGAAAGTGAAAACAAGTATTATATTATCCTTTTTAAAAAAAAAAATAAAACACTATTTTATTATCCATCCTACCATGAATTGGGCAGTTGGATGGAGACAAAGCATCACAAGTCTAAGTTTCCACATAAGGCAAAGTCCTCTTCATCAGAGTGAAGGCTTTTTCCAAAGTGAAATGATAGCTGAGATGCTTTACCAAAATGGTAATTGCCACGAAGCAAGAAGATGGGGGTCTTACCGGTGAAATCTTAGTCAATTGGAAAAGCAAGCAGAGATGCGCGGAGGGCTACACAAATTTTCCAAAAGCTAACAAGAATTTTGATCACAACGAGATAAAAGAGAGAAAAGATGAGAAAAGACTGCAAATGGACGACAGCTCACTAACTATTTGTCGCTTAAAAGGTCACCAAATAACAAGATAATCCGAGGCTAGTACAGAATAAAAACCCACCTGTTTCATACTTTGCTACATAATTCAGATTATCTTTGTCGAAGTTTCATTTTTTATATGCTTCTAAAGCATTTTAGTTTACATATGTAAGAAGTAGGGTAAATTATATTTTAAATTTAAAACTTTATTTCATTTTATAACACTAACTAAAAATAAAAATATTATTTAAATATTAAAATTTAAATTGATTATGAATATAGTATAAAATTAATTTTTATCGGTAATTTTATTAGTGTATAATGTCATATAACTCGAACTCTTTTACTAGTTATTTCATTAAATTTCGATAATATCATATTTAATAAATTATAAATTTAAAATTTTAGAATTATTTCTAACAATAAGATACAAATGGTTGATTGATTTTTTTTATTTTAATCAAATATTTATTTATTTAAAACTCTATATTTATGTTGACATGATGAATATCAAGTTACGTGGTTTACGTAAATGAAACTAATGATAAAGTTTAACGAAATTAATCTTCGAAATATATTTAACATTTGGATGTGTCTTGTTTTTGTACAATAATGGTGTATTGCTTCTTGACAACTATCGTGTCTTATTGCAAAAAGACAAAGTAACTATTTTATTACCCAAACCACAAATTCGACAGGAATAGAAAGCAAGCAGTACGTAATAGAAATAATATCATATATTGTTAAACCTTTAACTTTTGAAGCAGTTCTCAGTGACCTATGAAAGGACCGTAGGAGAAAAGTTAGTTGAATCACATGAAAGAGGTATGCGAAAATGGTTAAGTAAATATTGACGAATGTGATTAAACTTTGTGCAAATGTTAGTAGAACCTAAGATCTTGTAGAGATTGACTCGTCCCAAGTTAAGGATTCGATGGTCTAAGGACTGAGCCTATTCTCGAATGAACGGATTACGATTAGTAGATTTATTATGGGTAAATATTAGATCAAAAAAATGTGTTATATGAGCTTCAGTAAAGATCATTTAGCATCATCAACGGATAGAGATCATAGATGATGTGGTGATATTAAGAATTAGAGTTGTAATGGGACTGAACATCTGAAGATAATAGAGATCGTCAAAGATAATGATGTTAGTTTCTTAGTCAAATAAACACTCTTATGTTTTAGATATGATGTAATCCTATCTTATCAATTATAAGTCCTATTTGGATGGGAGTGTTATCCAATTGGCCAACGTGATGTAATTTGATAAGGACATACGTGATTTTAGCATGATTTTAAGTCGTTCAATTCAATTAGGATTTGAATTGTAACTTGACTTCCAAGGCAAAAGTGCCTTATATAGCTCATTTGAGCTTGACTCTCCTCATTCCATCTAAGAGAGCATTCCTTGTATTCTTTTGAGGAAAAATAATATAAAATTTGGTGTTTACTGTATCTCTCTCTTATCTCTTGTTGCCTTTTTTGTTTTCTTATTTACTTTATAGCATTTTTACTTTGCGTGTAGCGTAAGATATTTTGACAGTCATTGAAGGCTGAGTCTTGCTTAAGTGAGTCTAAACGAGATTAATGTGCAAGGGTGTTGGCAATATATTTCAGTGAAAGTTTGAGTCCTAAGGAAACCTTTGTATCAACTGGTATCAGAGCTTAACTTCGGTATAGTGGGAGGTAGCAACTTGACAGAACAAGTGATTAGGGTGGAGGTACTCATTGGATTGATTCCTATAGGAGATGAAGAGGTCATTTCCTATCAATCTCAGTTCGAGATGATGGCGGATCAAATTCAGTAGTTACAACAACAAATGGTGGGTTTGTTAAAGGCATACGAGGATGCCCAATTTGAGATTATGATCTTAAGGCGTGTCATTGCAATCATGTGGAAAGCTCTACATCTCAACTTCCCATCAGTGAAGGTGCACAAACCTAAGGTGTTTAAAGTTGTAAGATATGTCAAGGTGCTTGAAAATTTCTTTCTGGATATAAAGCAATACTTTGCAGCTACTAAGGTGCTCGATGCTAAAAAGGTTAATGTAACGCCCATGTATTTAGATGAGAATGTCAAACTTTGGTAAAAAACGAGGACCTCTACCGAGATTAGTGTGGGAAAAACTCTCATGGATACATAGGTGCAAATGAAGAAGGAATTAAAGGATCAATTCCTTTCGGTGAATACTTCTTGGTTTCAGAGACTATATTAAGCAATTTAGTTCTATAATGCTTGATATTTAAAATATGTCAGGCGAGGAAAAACTTTTCAACTTTCTGTCTAGGTTATAACCTTGGGCGCAAATGGAGTTGTGAAGGCAAAATGAGAAGGATGTGGTTGGTGCAATCGTAACCATTGATTCCTTGTTGGACTTTCAAATGTTGAAGGAATCTAAGATGGGCTTCTCTAATTCTTCAAAGGGCAAAGACCATATCCAGTAGGAGATTTCAAGGGTAAAGGCAAAAAGAAAAGTGGCTTGAAGAATAATAAGACGTCCTCGAAGAAGGGAAAGATTGTTTGTTACTTGTGTGGCATCCATATTTTTTGAAAGAATGTTCGTAGAAGAAGAAATTAAATGCCTTAATAGTTGAAGAAGAAGAAGAATCTTCAAAGGATACGGCACTAAATTCGATCGCCTTGTTGAATATGGTTAGTGGTGATTCTGTTTCCTTTAATAAACTAATGTATGTGGGTGTAAAGGTTGGTGGGAAAGAAGTGACCGCGATGTTGGATATAGGTGTCATATATTGTTTTCTAGCAGAAAAGATGTGTGTAAGTTGGGTCTAAGCGTGTCCAAGGCCCTAATGAAAATCAAAACCCTTGCGAGCAAGGCAAAAGCAGTTATGAGAGATTATTAAAACATTCCAATAAGCATAGGAGGTTTGCAAGTCAAGTTGAATGTCATAGTCATACCATTGGAGGATTTCGAGATAATATTACGCATTGATTTCCATAAAACAGTAAAGGTAGTGTTGTATCTTAGTTTGGGAGGTATGATATTAATAAATGAGCAAAATTCGTTCTATGTGAATTGTTATAGGTTCGAAGGTGAAACGACAGAAGCTACAATAACAGTAGGACATGTTTCGACCATGAGCATCGAGTAAGGGCTAAAGAAAGTCACGTAGACTTATCTTACTGCCATATGGGAGATTGAAAAAGACCATGTGGTAGAAGTCCCTAATGCAATTGTTTTCGGGAGGTAATGCCAAAAGAGTTACTGAAAGTTCTTTCTCCTCGTCGAAAAATAGATCATATGATCGAGTTAGTTCCTGGTGCGATTCCACTTGCACGTACCCTATATAGAATGTCTCCATTAGAGTTGGCGGATCTTCATAAACAACTTGGTGATTTTTTGGAGGCGTGTTTCATCCAATCATCGAAATCCTTTTACGGTGCCCCGGTGTTATTTTAAAAAAAGTAAGACGGTACACTTCAAACGTGTGTGGACTATCAGGCCCTAAACAAGGTAACGATCAATAATAAGTACCCTGTGCTTTTAGCTCAAGACTTGATGGACAGATTGTCAAAGGTTGAGGTGTTTACTAAGCTGGATATTTGGAGTGGGTATTGAAAAGTGCAGATAGTTGATGGTGATGAGCAAAAGATAATTTACATAATCAGTATAGTTCCTACGAATTTTTAGTTATGTTGTTTGGATTAACTAATGCCCCTGTGACATTTTTCAACTTTATAAATGATGTGCTATACAATTTTCTCGATGAGTTTGTTGTTGTGTATCTAGATGATATTGTGGTATATAGTACTAACATGGCAGAGTATATGAAACACTTTAGGCGGGTGTTTAAATGACTAAGATAGCATAAAATCTACGTGAACATGGAGAAATATGAGTTTGCCCAGTCAGATATCAGAGTCTTGGGTCACGTAGTGAGCAAGAGTTAGATCAAGATGGATCTTAGACATGTGAAGGCAACTGTTGAGTGGTAGGTTCCCATTATGGTGCGAGAATTGTAGATTTTTCTTATATTAACGAACTACTATAGGCAGTGATAATGGGATACTCAAAGAAAGCTCGTCATTAATGGATTTACTGAAGAAAAAGTAAGAGTCGTGTTAGTCAGATGCATGTAAGGAGGCATTCGAGAGGCATAAAGTCACTATCTTAGCCAAACCTATGTTGAATCTACCTAAGTTTGATCTTCCATTTAAGGTATATACGGATGTGTCGAGCAAAGCCATTTGTGGAGTCCTTATACAGGAGGGTCATCTGATTGCATTTGAGAGCTAAAAGCTTCATGGTGCAGAGCAGCATTACTCGACACATAAGAAGGAGATGCTTGCTGTGGTGAATTGCTTTGAGACATGATGAGTGTATCCATTAGGAATCAGGTTCATTGTTTGTACGAATAATGTTGCTAACATGTTTTTCAGGACTTAAAAGAAGTTGTCCACAAAACAAGTCATGTGACAAGAATTTCTAGCTAAGTATGACATTGTATAGGAGCATAAATCGAGAAGTCACAACAATGTGACATATGTCTTGAGTTGAAAGGAAGTATTTATGGCCTTTTATTCGATTATGAGGGTGGAGTTTAACCTGTTGAAGTAAATCAGAGTTGCAGCTCCATTAGACACTATGTACTATAAGTTGATTTCACAAGTTAATAAGGGTATTGTATGCATGTTTTGGCTTGACAATGATTGGTTATTGATGACTAATAGTAGTTAAGTGTACGTGCTTAGTTTTGGGGGATTGCAGAAATAACTGTTGAAGGAGGCGCATCACACTCAGTGGGCTAGTCACTTAGGGGTCCAATAAATGCTAGCATTCCTATTTCATTCCTATTTTTGTTCAAAGATGGAGAATGACGTGGAATGTTACGTCAAGACTTGGCTTGTATGTCAATTGGATAAGCCGGGGAGGAAGAAGGAAGTTGGCTGCAGTCCTTATCTATCCTCGAAAGACTATAGATGTTGATTTCAATGAATTTCATTGGTCTAAAGGTGAACAACATGACAACAATCATAGTAATTGTGGATAGATTCTCTAAGTATGCAGTCTTCATGCTAGCTACTGTATCTTGTCCCATAGATATCGCGGCCGAGTTATTCTACAAGAGTGTGGTCAAGTATTTCAGAGTTCTTGTAGATATTGTGAGCAACCGAGACGCCAAGTTTATATGTCGATTTTAGAGGTCTATAATCAATATAATGAGGTGTGATTTGAATTTTTTGACAGCAAATCACCCATAAAAAGATGACCAAATAAAGAGGATCAATGACTTGTTGGAGGAATACTTGTGGCATTATGTAAGTGCAAGTCAACGTAGTTTCTAAGTTTACTTGATACTGCACAGTTTTTTTATAACTTGTACAGATATTCAACTATAGAAAAAAGCTCCTATGATAATTGGAAATGTGTTGTTAGTGCCTAAATATGCATATTTAAGATAAGCAGGTAAGGGCTTCAACTCCACTTCTAGTGCTTATACAATAGAAGGTAACAACCGATTAGTACTAACAAGAAATTCTAAGAAGCGAGAGACATACCTACCAGAAGGATTAGTCTCGACTGCCCAAATTACTTCCTTTAACTCCTCTCCAAACTCAAATTGGCTTTGCCATAATCCGGACATCTTTTTCTCTAGTGGAGTGGTCAAAGCTATCTCTAAAGGGTCACTTGTAGAAAGGAAAGACCACTGCTCAATCAAAGAGTCAAGAATACTTACCTTGGCTACGGACTCACAATCTGATGGATAACGCATTACGTTGAAGATATTGAAATGAATAACCTCTCCATCAAATTCCATCATTAACTCCCCACTGTATACATTGATCTTTCTCCGATATGTCTTTAAAAATGGTCTGCTTAACAAAATAGTTGAGGGATTCAAAGAGCCCTCATCCTACATGTCTAACACATAAAAATCTACAGGGAAAACAATCTTGTTAACCTGCACCAAAACATCCTCAATAACTCCCTCTAGGTATGTGTTAGATCTATCAGCTAATTGAAGATAACACGGGTGTCCTTTAATGAACTGAGATTTAGAGCTTTAAAAATTGATAAAGGCATTACATTAATTAAAGCTCCTAAATCTAACATGCATCTCTCATACCTCGTGTTACCTATTTTTTAAGGAATGGTAAAAATACCTAAATCCTT
>JAOXYD010111828.1:0-11447 GCA_028565735.1 Pinacopodium congolense
CAATTAATCACAATTTAACCATTTAATCCACATTTAACTATGCTAATTCCAATTAGGGTATGTTTTGAGGTGTTACAGTTATAGATCTTCAATAAGCAAAACACAGACATATAACATGCATATAAACTCTCCGTGCTTTCGAGAGAAATTCATTATAGAGTTACCTAAGGAATTTAGGTACACATATCAATTATCCTTGGATAATACTTGGTCCTTGGATAATACTTAGAGACTTTAACAAAACAATATTCTCTCATGAAGTAGAAGTCAGCTTATGCCAAAGGATCACCTCATAAAAATTTAGAGATTGTGTAGCTTAAATTGGTGTTATTGACCTTAATATGGGAGGCACTTATTTACTTAGACCACTAAATAACAAGGGAGACTTTTCATGAGGAAAAGCTTGATATGGCATTTGTCAATGCTCAATGGTTATCAGCATTCCAAAAAGCAAGGCTTCCTTCCTAATCTGATGTTATTGGATCATTCTCTAATTTTAGTGTTAAAACATTCTTCACAATCAAAGTAGCTCTTTCCATTTCAGGTTTAATAATGTCTTAGTATATTTGGAGGGATTTAAAGAAGTTATAACTAGGGATATCAATCACCAATATTGATAGGGATGAATTACATGATATTTTTATATGTATTTTAATGTGAATTCAACTTTATTTTGATTCTTAAATGCTCATTTTGTGTTTATGTTGCATTTCCATACAAATTTAATTATTAGACACAAATATATGAAGAAAGAAAGAAGATTTGAAGTTATTTGAAGGAAATTGGAGTAAAAAACATTATAAAAGGAGCATATAAATATAAAAGAGAAGAGCTTTGCAAGATTAAGTTATTATAAGATGAAAAAATACGCCAATCAAGGCAACAATTTACAAAGGCCGAAGAAAGCCTCCAAAAGAGAAATAAAACGTGAAAAGCATTTAAAAGAAGAAAAAGACAAAAGCTTTAAGTGAAGCTTAAGGAGGAAATTGGGAAAATAAAGAGCTTTCTCTAAGAAGTAATAAAAGCTTTAAAAGCTTGAAGCCTAAAAAGTGATTAAAAGCTTAAAGCTTGGCAAAAAAACATTTAATAAGCTTTCAAAAGAAGGAAAAGTGGCAGCTTTAGAAGAAAGCTTGGAGAGGGATAAGTGTCTAGGCAATGAGAACAAGCAAAAACACAAAACTTTGAGCTTTAAATGGCAACAATAAGGGATGTTTAAAAGCTTGGCAAAAAGGACAAAGCTTTGAAAGCTCTACACAGGGGACGACAATGTTTTGGGAAAGGGCAAGATATATATAAAGAGCAAATATTCCAGGAGAGGCAGCTTCATTTTCATTTCATTCTTAGCAGTCGTCTTTTAGTTTCTTAGGTTTCCTTAGTTTCGAGATTGTTTTCATTTATTTTTCTTGTTATTTACTTTGTTACACTAATTATTTTGTGTTTTAGACATTTAATATTTATTGTTCTTAGTATTTATTTACCGTTTTTGTTTTTTTATTGCTTTACTTTGTATTTAGTTTAAGTTTTTTTTTTACATTTTGTGTTAAACCTTTGATATTTAGTTAATATTTATTATTTTTTAGCTTTAGATTTGCTAATTTCTTGCATTTTCTTTATTTTTCAACCCTTATTTTGGTTATTTTATTATGATATTAGTTTGTTTATTTTTTGTTTTAATTAATTTCATAATGTTAGACTTGTTTTGTCTTAGGATAGAAGATATTGATGGAATTTGGATTAATAATTATGAGAATTGATTATGAATTGATTAAGCTTTATGATTTAAGTTAGGATTGAATTGGAATTTTAGTTAAATGACATGAATTAAGGATTAATTCTTAGGATTGGTCATCCTAGGTATAATTTCTATTTTAATTATTAGGTAGAGACTTGTAATACATAATCTTCTATAGTTAATACCGCAAGTAGTAATAGGCTCATTAAATTTCTCAATGAGCTTAATCAATCTAGTCTAGGATTCCAATTCTCTAGATTACATAGTCCGATCTTGTCTGACTATGGCTTAAGCTAGCTATTTCCTAATGTGTTAATGCTATCACGTTATTAAATTTAGAGAATTTATTTTAGGTTGTCGTGTAGTTAGGGTAAGTTTTCTATTGTATAGGACTTATATAAAATTAGAGGAATTGAGGCTATAAATGCTTGTTCAAATCTATAGTTTAACATCTTAGACCAATAGAAATTTATTATTTCAATGATCAATTATAAGTCTGAATCCCTGATATATCTTCCGTCTAACTTTCTTTTATTGTTGTCTATTTGTTTCTTTTATATGTTTTTTTATTTATTTTTTGTTCGTTAATTATCTTTCTATTTAATTTTAATGTCTTGTATTCCAAGGGTTTTTCTTTTTGTTGTTTTTCCTTTAGGCAACCTTATAAATAGCTTTAGCGCACCTCAGCTCTCTATGAGATTAACCCTAACTTACCCTAGTTACATAGTTAGGTTAGGTTAGGTATTTTATTATTTGGTGAGCCGATAACAGTTTGTACCAAATATTAAGGTAACAAAATGCCCATTTTTACAAAGAATATGCAAAGCATTAAAGAAGAACGAAAGCTGCTAAACAAAACAAAAGTTGGAAACACCTATTAAGCTATCTCCAAAGCAACAAAAGAGCTTATCAAGGTTTAGAATCTCCTAAACATGAATAAACTCTTATAACACCTGCAGATTACTAAGAAAGTAACCCCGCAAAGCTATAACCAAGCCTTGGAAATCCACCACTTTCTACTTAGGCAAAGGTTTAAATACATTGGTTTTATAATGGAGATAAGAAAATCACTTGTTTTCGAGGCAAGGTATTCTCCAAGAAAAATGTTAACAAAATCACTGCTTTGTGCAAGGAAGATGGCACCTTTACTAAATCCCAAGCTAATCCAACTCAAAAGGTGGTATCATACTTCAAGAAGCTCTATGGCTCCTCTTAAAGCAATACATCTTCTATATAAAACCTGCTGACATTATTCCAAGACTAACTCTCAGTTGTAGAGAAGGATTCATTAGTTAGACTCATTACTGAAATGGACATTAAGAAAACTTTGTTTTCATATAAACCAAACAAGGCTTCTGGGCAAGATGGTTTCAGTAATTTCTTTTAGAAGACATAATCTTTCACAAAGAACATTCTTATTGAAGCTATCTAGGAATTCTTCTAGAATGCCAAAATGCTTAAACAGCTAAATAAAACATATGTTTCACTTATTTTAAGAGTTAACAACCCTAACTCCTAGAAGGAATTTAGGCCTATCTCTAGTTGTAATATAGTATACAAAATACTCTTTAAATTGTTGGCTAGTAGGCACCAAGTAGTGATCAAATCATATATTGATGCATCCTACGGGCCTTATATTAAAGGAAGAGTCATAGGTGATAATATCAAGTTAGCTCAAGAATTTTTAAAAAACTACAAT
Organism: Pinacopodium congolense; assembly: GCA_028565735.1. Classification (NCBI taxonomy): domain Eukaryota; kingdom Viridiplantae; phylum Streptophyta; class Magnoliopsida; order Malpighiales; family Erythroxylaceae; genus Pinacopodium; species Pinacopodium congolense. The sequence continues at coordinate 3,432 of JAOXYD010111828.1, forward strand.
AGGATGAGCTCTTATCAAAATTATGCCATCAAAGTGCTTTTATTTAAGGCTTATGAGATCATTGAGTAGCCTTTCATACTCAACACTCTAATTGCTTTAGACTTTCCTACAAAATTCATTGACTGGATAGAGCAGTGTATTACAAATATTTCCTTTAATGTGTTGGTGAATGGATAGTATTTAAACATTATCCAAGGTAGAAGGGAAATGAGATAAGGGAATCCTTTATCTGCTTACATCTATTTACATGGAGGTGTTAACCAGGCTATTAAAAACCAAAATTAAGTAAGATAACATCTTTAAATTTCATTCCAAATGTAAAAGATAGAAGGTTTATTGCCTTTCCTTTACTGATGATCTAATCTTATTTTCTAGAGTAAGCCTTACCTCTATTAGCTTATTCATGTTTACTCTAATAACCTTCAAAGGATTGGCAAGGTTGTTTACAAATAGGAATAAATCCCAAAATTTCATGTCAACTAGTGCTCGCAAGGTTGTTTAAAAATATGAATAAATCCCAAAATTTCATGTTAACTAGTGCTCAATATGCTTCTTGGATAGCATATTTTACTAGTTTACAAGTCTCTGAGCTCCTACTAACTTATTTGGGAATCCTGATTTTAGCTAAAAAGCTAGCCATCTTAGAGTTCATTCCTCTATTGGAAAAGATACAAAAGGCTATCCACTTTGTGCAATAAATAGTTATGTATATTAGGTATAATACAATTGATTAATTCAAAACTTAACATTCTATATTCTCACTAATATGCTCATATATTCCTTCCATTCTAGATAATTAAGATAATATAATAGCTAATGAGAAGGTTCATGTGATTTGGCAACATTAAGAAAAAAGGCTTAGCCAAAGTGAGTAGGAAAGAATTGTGTACTCCAATAAGTAAGGGAGGACTAGGCATTCTATCCACTAAACTTACCAATAAAGTCCCTATAGCCAAATAGATGTGGAGGATCTTTGTTGATAGGGTGTTGCTATAGGTGAAGTGGATTCATTCACACTATTTAGCTAATAAGTACTTATGGTCTTTAAAATCAAAGAACAACTCTTCATAGGCCATGGTAAACCTGTTGAAAATTAGAGAGGACATCATACATTACATAAGGAACAAACTTAGTGGTAAGATTATTGCAGGCCACTAAATAATAAACCTATCTATGTAGAAGGGTGAGTTAGGGTCGATCATACAGAGAACTATTTATTGTTTACTACTATTTTTAGTGTTGCACAAAATAAAAGCCCTTGGGTTAAGTAAACTAAAATAATTAGAAAATATAAATAATGAAATTAATGGAAATAAAAAAGAATGCACAATAACAAAAAAACATATAATAATAGTGAAAATTTGGGCAGAAGATATTTATGAGACTCAGGAATTATAATTGATCATCGAAAGCATAAAATCACATTATAATTAAGATGTTAATATATAGACACAGATACAATATTACGTCCTACATTTCTCCAATTATAGATAAATTCAATACAATCATAAATTTACTCATAACTATATGATAACTTAAGAGAAACTTTTTAGATTCAAAGGCATAGTAACATTAAATAATAGAGAACAATTAATTTAAGTCATAATCTCACAAGCACTGATTATGAAACTTAAATAATCAAAACCCTAGGCTAAATTAATTAAGTGTTACTTACAAAATCATTTAACCCCTTGCTACTTATGGTATTCACTAATAGCAATTATGAAACACAAGTCCATACCTACTATTTAAACTAGAAATCACAAATAGGGTGGAAAATCTTACATATATCCCTAGTTCTTAACAATTTACTAGAGTTTCAACTCAATCATAGTATAAAACATAATACCCATTAAAACTTAATTCACATCTCACAATTGCAATCCATTTGTCCCTCTAATATCTTCTAACTCATAGAAATTTAGCCTAGCATCATGAAATTAATCAAAACAAAAAACTATAATTAAGAAAAATATATGGAAACAAAATAAGATAGTTAAAATAAAATATTCAATGATTAACAAACAATACTCCAAGGTTTAAATAAGAATAAGTATTAAAAATTAACCCAAATGTATGAACATGTAAACCAATGAAATAACAATAGAGTAACAAAAAAAAAACACAATGAAATAAGGTATATAGCTATCTAGAACATAAAATCGAAGAGTATTCTCTAATATAAGATAAAAGAAAGCTAAATATTCCTAAACTAAGAAAAAAAGGAATGAGTGACTGCCTAAAATAGAAAAAAAAAGTGACGAGATCTATCTTAGGTCCTTAAATACACCCTATTAGGATTTAAAATGATTTGTAATGAAAAGACTTAAATGCCTTTAGATCTTATAAAGAAACATCGTTTTCTAGACATTTACTGGCACTTGACAGTTCTGTCAATGGTGTTCTGGTAAACCACCATTAAAGGGTCTATCATATGGGGATTAATGATCGTTTTTGGCCCGTCAATAGCATTATTGCAGACCACTATTGAAGGTCCAGATTTTGGCTCCTTTGTGAAATCTTTTACAATTTTTGTCCAAACTTGGTCTTTTTCATTTAGAATTTATGTCTTTAAGTCTAGACCTTTATTTTACTTTATAATAAACATAAGGCATTTTGGTATCAAAATATGGTTGAAATCACATTAAATCACATATTAAAATTTTATAAAATACACCCATTGTCACTTGGAAATGGGCATTAGTTTCTTTCTGGTATAATAAATGGTCGAATTCAGGCCCTCTCAATCAAATTCAAACATTGTCCTTTACTAGGCATTTGATCCTAGACAACGATAAGGTTAGTGAGGTGTTAAATTATCACCGATGTACAATCTATTAATAACTTGATTTTCTTATTAAGCAGGAATTTTTTTGCTCAATTTAAATCAACATGAAAAAGGTAAATCTATATGGATAGGTCACCCATCAAACCTATTCACTAACTAATCTTGTAGGTTTCTTTAGACAATAATTTTATAAAATTAACTAACATTAGTTAATATGGTTCGAGGAATCATCAATAAGGGCAGCAATGATAGTCTGGCTAGTAATGCCTAATAAGCTTACCACAACTGATAAGTTGAGTAAGCTTATGAACATTCAGTCTCTATCACTTATTTTTTCAATGCAATTACAACACAAACATATGGTGTCATATGCAAAGGCTATGATGTATCCCTCTAATGATGTGAAGGATATTATCACTTGATTAAAACAACAAACATCATTGGCTCTAATAAATACTATCTATGAAGTATAAAGGGAAAGGAATAATATAATATTTTCAAATAACAATGCTATTAAAAGCATTCTGTTATAGGGTATTGTATATATCACAAGACAACAAGCTATAGCCTATAGCTTGTAAGATTCTTACAATGAAATTTATAGAGGAAAGTGGAAACTTATATAAGTTTAAAGGTTGATTCTACTAGGACTGAAGTTGTGCCTTCTCTTTTGAGGATGAACACTTGTACAAATGGATTTGATTAAACATATCACTAACTTTTACGTGAGTTAGATTAGCCATATATTGCTACTTTACTATTCATTTTCGTCCCTAGTTTGACACCTTATAGTTCCTTTTCAAGCTAGTTAATTCTTATATGATTTGCGTTTACTTAGTTGTTCATTGGCAACTCTTTGTTCCATTCAAGTTAGCTAATTCTATTATGACTTATATTTTTCTTTTTAGTTTGTTATCTTCTTGTATCAGGAGTTAGCATCTAAGGACATACTATAATGTATCTCTTTCTTCTTCTTTTGCTGATTGAGTTCTTTACTTAAAAAAATAAAAGTTGCATCAAGTATATTTATACTTTTGATATGGTAAAAAGTACCTATACTTTGTTAGAATTATTTTTCAAATTTATCAAGTGGATTAAGCCAAAAAAATATATTCCACTTCATTAAAAATAATACAGTTAATTATATATGGGTTGAGTACTTGCTAAAATCAAAGTATGAGCATATTTATTGATCTTAATTTATGGATCATTATATAAATCTTATTTAAAAGATATTAATTGTATAGATCATATTTTTAATCATGCTTCACGTCTAAGATCAAAATATTTTGTGTATAATCATTTGATTTTTATCTTGGTTTTAAAAAGAAAGAAACTTGGGTTTGAGGTTGTGTATTATCATATTATTAGGTTTGTAATTACATTTATGACCATAGAAAATATTTATGATCATAAACAATGAAGTCATATTTGGGGTTATATATATGATGATATATATAAAGTTTGCAAAATGAATCTTTTCAAAGGAAAGAAGAAATTTTACAAGCTTTATACAAATATTCTTAATCGATGGTAAGATAAGCATCTTACTCAAAGGTTGAACTTCATAGCTTATTTTCTTGATCTTTATTACTTATATGGTGAAAATGCATGTACATATAATGATATAATGGGAGGTCTTTTGATATGATCAAATGCAAATGTATTATTTCTTATAGAGAGTAATCAAAGGCAAAAAATGGAATTACATTATATCGTGAAGATTCAAGGAGTTTTATTAGAATATTTGCAAATAGATAACTTATGATAAAAAATGTAGCCTAGTAAGTTTTCATAACTCTAATTTCATTATTTACTTATTAGTAACATATTTTAATATTTTGTTATAACTCTTAGTTTAAAATATAAATGAGTGGTGGAGATTGTTTAGAGAAAATGCTCTAACACTAAAAAAGAATTGCTATTAGACTACTCAGTTGAAGGTCTTTTACATCAGGTTATGAACATAATTAGACTACTTTTTAAATATATTCATACATAGAAATAAAATCATTTCAAACATGAAATACTCAATGACTTTGTTACTATTATTTATAATATGAAGATGAAAAATATGTATTTTATTGAAAATTTTCATTTTAAGTAATTATACCTTTTATCATTAATTTTATAAATTATCTATGATATATTCATAACGTCTAGTAAAAAGATAACATACAATCTAGTTGATATCAATTAGATCGACTATACTAATTAATAATAGGTAAAATGTATAGGGTTATTGGTATGTTATCATTTAATTTTTTACCTATTTGTCAATTAATTTAGGCTTTTAATGACCTTTTTTTGTAAAGTATAGGTACAAATTTCATTAGGAGGATTAAGTAGACAACAAGGAGCAACTTTTGGATAAAAAGTCAAAAGCAAAATGGCTTGAAATAATGGCACTATTCTAGACATTATAAGGATCACCATTTTAGTGCAGTGCAGAACATAAAACTAAAAAAACGAGGAATAATGGCACCATTATGTTCACAGACACCACTATTGTAGTCTTGAAGAAAGATAGAGGATAAATGACCTTGTAAAACGTTGCCATTATGCTAGTTATTAAGTGTTGTTTTAGTCATTGAATTGTTGAGAGTAATCTAACCTTAATAGATCCAACGTATAAAAGGTTTAGTAAGATATTAAAAAGAGAGATTCATTTAGGTTTATAGAATCTTTGACAGTTAAAGGTATGAAGAAAAAGAAGAGTTCCATTAGGGTGTGCTTCAAGGAATGAAAGAGACTAGATTGGTGAACCAAAAGTGTAAAGTTTTGAAGGATAAGAAGCAAACATTATCATAAGCTTTATATTTATCTACTTTTAAGTGCTCTTTAGTTTTATCCTTATCTCTTTTTATTTAAATACTTTTGTTATTTAGATAGGAATAATTATCTAATTCTATTGTATGAGATTGTAAATTTTACATTTAATTTAATGCTTTTATTTTAAAGCAAATTATCTTTGAATTGCATGATTAGGTTTTGTAGTTTAGAGAAATAATTTGATTAAGTTACATAAATTGTCTTATTACAAGAAAAGTCCAAAAAGATCGTTACTAGATAATAGAACTCAATTAGATTCTTCTTGATTTTCAGTTCCTTAAGTTAGTCCAATTTAATTGTTAGTTATTAGTTTAGTCTAATTTAAATTGAATATTCAATTCCATAATCCATTAATTGTTAGGTCATTAATAATTTAATTATATATACTAGTACTCATTAAAAATCCTTGCAAGAATGATACTTAACTCATTAATATCCTATAGTAACAATAAGTACACTTGTCAAAAGTTGTGAAGAATATAAGTAGGTTATTTTAGATTTAAATCTTACGCACATCAAGTTTTGGACATTGTTACTAGGCTTTATTAGTGATATTAGGAAAACGTAAAAATTATTATTTTAATATTAAACTCACGCATATTAAGTTTTTGGCGCTATTACTAGTGATATTAGGAAAAACTTAGAATTATTATTTTAATCTTATTTTTATCCTTATTTTTAAATTTTCATGTTTCCTAACTTATTTAACATACACACTTGATTATTTTTCCACTATTTGAGAATGATTTCTAAGTTGTATGACTAAAAGCTCATCCTCTATCATTGTGGATGTTGAAACTGAGATTAAGAGTAGATCTTTGAGCATGTAAAGAAAGACTTAAGAAAGAAGAGGAAATAGGACCACAACTGCTGGATTTGATAATATACATGGCAAAGGAGAACAAACCATGCTCTATGTTAGATTATGCCAAGTCGTCTATAAATGAGGCATAATCAAGCATTGTAAGACACTAGATTGGCATGAATAACTTATACATCAAACCTAATATCATCTAGATGGTCTAATAATTTATGCTATTTGATAGACTCCATGATAAGGATCATAATGATCACATCGCCAACTTTCTATAAATATCTAATACATTTAAAATCAATGGCCTTTCCGTTGATGTTATCAGATTAAGATAGTTCCCATTCTCTTTGAGAGATTGACTAAAATAGTAGTTGAAATCCTTACCACCTATTTCAATCACCACTAGGTATAACCTAGTGGATAATTTTTTATTGAAATATTTTCCACCCACCAAGATCACCAAACTAAGGAATGAAATTATTATGTTTTCACAATTAGATTATGAAATTTTATATGAAACATGGGAGAGGCACAAGGATCTTTTGAAAAGAAGCCCATATCATACATTACCCGTTTAGTTGCAAGCATAGACATTCTACTATGTGCTCAATAATGCTATAAACTATATGGTAGATGCAATAGCTGAAGGGAAACTCCTAAAGCTACCTAAGAATTGATTGAAAAGATGACAATGAATAATTACCAATGGCAGTTTAGTAGAGGTAGATCATGGAAAGCAATGGTAATTTATTAAGTGTATGCATTATTTGCACTGACAGATCAGTTCAAACATGTGTATAAGAAAATAAATAATTTGAGTGTAGCAAACAAACCAATTCCAATGATGTTATTGATGTGGGGGAAATCATGGAAGTCACGAGTGTATAGTAGGCAACACCTTTGCCAAGTTAGAGTAAGTAGACTATATACACATGCACTAAGAGCTAATAACCTTTATAGCAGCATTTGTAATTTGGAATGGAGGCAACATCCTAAATTTTCATGGAATAATCAAGTTAATACAAGTCCACCTCTACTAGGATACCATCAATAAAAAAGAACTTAAACTTAGAAGAGTTGATGAAGAAATTTATTTCTACATCTGAAGCGTGTTTCCAAAGTCTAAAGATATCTTAAGAAATTAGGAAGATCCAATCTATAACTTGGAAATCAAAATCAAACATGCTTTTGCCAAATTGGTCACTGATAGACTGTTGCATTGGTTAGGTGACTTAAAAATTGCAGGTGATTTTGAAATGATTTTACTTTGAAAACTAACAGAATTAAGGCAAGTGCACCTATCGGAAAAGTAATAAAGTGAAGTAATTTTTCAGACTCCTAGTGTCGAATCCACGAAAAAAATTTGCTTAACTACTAGGTTGATCAGATCGCAATTATTTAGGAAAAATCTAGAGAATTTGATTAAAATTTAGAAAATGACTTAAACTTGACTATTTTAGCTTAAATAGTTCAAAAACGATTTTTTATTGTTTCTGAAAAATTCTAAAAATTACCAAATGTGTAAATTAGCTATGGATTAGATGATTGATGATTTAATTGAGTTTTAAAACAAGTTTAAAGT
>JAOXYD010111839.1:0-11446 GCA_028565735.1 Pinacopodium congolense
AGCCATGAAACCAAAACTCAATAACCATAATACAGTATCACATCAAAACTCGTTTATCAAAATTCAAAATTCATTCAAACCCAAGATATGTCTGATGAGTGCATACTTAATCATTCTTTCCTAATAACACAATATCATGATTCACATATGCACATGTAATGCTAAAAAAAAAGAAATGTCTCATCTCATATATGTATAATGAATGTAGCTAGGCTATTCCCTCACTATAAGAACGGATATTACACTTTTGGCTTTATATGAAGGGAAAGTGTCCTTTTTAAAGTTCCAAAGTGATATTGGAAAGTTGGTGATTGTTTTGGATTTATAAGTTTTTAAATATATGATCCTCTTTAAGTTTTGATGCATTGTTTTGAGTTTGAATGAGGATTTCATGTTATATTTCATAAAGGGGGTATGTTTGAGAGAATTTTCAAATGGCTTTGAAATTTTTTAAGTGACATTTGGAAAAGTTATTTGGTATTGGAGTGGTATACCTTTCTGTATGTGAACTTTTTAATAAACATAAAAAAGAGAAGAAGATGTGTAATATTAGCTTAAGGAATGCATAATGGTTGTATGTGGTTTTAGTTTATATATGTCATTGCTTATTATATATCTCTAATATCATATGGTGTTATCATCATCAAAAAAGAAAAAATTGTCAAACCAAGGGTGGTTACACCTTTTTTTAATAATGACAAAGCATTTTTACTATTCCTTTTAGTGTGTTAGATGTGTTAAAAATATAAGTGTGACGAAAATGTGTTATGGAGATACATGCTAGAGCCTTAGAGTTGAAAAACATGTTTTAAAGTAAAAGTGGAGTTGAATGAAGACCAAGATGGATATAAGAGCGTTGAAGCTAAAGTGGTGTTTACTTAAAGATTAAGTTAATGGATAGAAGATCAAACTTCAAAATAGTGAAGTTGTTAAGGTTAAGTTGTGTGAATAGACTAAAAAGGTTGTGTGAATAAATATGATGGTGTCAAAATTTATGTTAAAAAGTGTTTTAAGATATTAAAAAAAAAAGTGTGTATGATTTAGAATGTGTATGAATGCATTAGAAATTGAATTGATTGAATTAAGTATGAATTGTATGTTGAAAAACTAGTCTAGTCACTATTGCATATTGGTTGACTAGTCTAGTTCAACCAACAGAGGGCACTAGTCGACCAGTCACATAGAGACTAACCAATTGAAGTGTATAAAAGGTAGAAACATTTGGATTTGCAACGGTAAATAAATTAATGTTTTAAAAAATTAGGTAACATTAATAAATAACTAAGAGGCCAAAATTTTCCTATAAATAGGTGTTTAATGTATGCTATTTTCATCGAAAAAATGTTTAAAACATTTTTGTAAGTCAATGAGAATTGAAAGCAATAGTTTGTGAGTTTTTAGTGAAGTTTTGTATGGGTTTGTAAAGTTTGAGTGAGTTTATTTATGCATTCACTCTAAATTATTTGTGAGCCCCTAGAAATCTTAAGTCAATCAAAAAGTGACATATTTTGAAGGTATTTTGTGAGAAGTGTGTACTTGTTATAAGTGTTTTGTAAGAAGTGTGTACTTATGATAAGTGTATCTTGTGGGGTAGAAATATTAAAAGTGAAGGTTTGTAAGGGTTTATCCTATAACCCATTAAAAGGAGAGTGTGATGGGTATAGGTTACTCTTGAGCCTATTTAAAAAGAAGAGTGCGTGTAAAGATAACCCTATAGCTTTAAGAAAAAGGGATTTGTTTGTAATTGATCTTATGATAGTGAGAATTCTAAATAAGTTGCCAAAGAGAAGATGCGGGAGAAAGTGGATATATCCAAACTTCTATAAATTAATTTGTTTTCTTCTCTTTCTTACTCTTTTATATTAAAGCATTAATTTATAAGTTATTTACATTATTTATAAAAAAATTTAAATTGCTTATAAATTTATTAATTAGCTTTCGCAAAATTTAGAGAACTTAGTAAATTAGGAATTAAGTTATAAAATTGTTTAGCTTCTGCACAATAATTTAGAAGAGTTTGTAAACTTAGTTTTCATTAACTTAGAAGATTTTTCTTAAAGAAGAACCTAATTTACTCCCCAGATGCCATACGACCATCAACTTAGGTTGGTTAAGTTGATAGCATTTTTTTTTTTTAGTTGTAAGGTTATTAGATAAAAATATTGTAAGGGTCATAAGAGATTGTTAAAAAAAATGAAATGATTGTAATGTTAAGATGATTGTAACGTTAATAAGATCAAGGCAAGCTTACAAACAAAGATACAACTTTAAACTTATTTAATCTTCTTCTTTTCATCGTGATCTTCCATCTTAAACTTTACTACAATGCTTACTGCAATTTTTTTTCATGAATCACTATGTCTTTGGGCTCCAACATGTATTCTTTAAACACACTTTACATTTACCTATCTTACTAATGTATAAAAATTAAAAAATTAGCAACAAAAAAAATTTCATCATCAAATCCAACAATTATAACCTTCCTTGGTTCCATAAGCCTTTTTTTTAATAGGAAATTTGGTTTAACAAACTTTGATATTGATGTTATTATGTTTAAAATAGTGGAAGAATTTACCAAAAGTATTAATTTAAAGGTGAATTTTGATAATTTTGATGACTTTGAATTTTTTGTAATTTTTTATATTTTTAATGAATTATTCTTATGTTACTTTTTAAAATGTTGGAGAAGGTTGAAAATGTATTTGTATGTTTAAAACTAGATATTATTTGTATCCTTAATTATGTATACAATAATTGATTAATTTTGTAATGATGATTTCTCTTTACCAAACTTCCTTACTTATGATGGTATATTGATAGATGAAATTTGAAATTGAATGATTCATATTTATTTATAAACTTTTACATGACAATTAAATTTAGATGAATCACTCTAGGTACTTATAAGCTTTCCCTTTTATTGAGAGAAAAAGTGTCTTAAATTGTTTCTAATGGAAATTTGATATGTAGATGAGTTTGTATTGTTTTCAATCTATAAAAGGAGAATTTACAAAATCATTAAACTAAAGAAGAGTTTCAATAATCTTGATAGGTATTTTTTTGGGGTCTTGATCTTATAAAATTGTGAAAAGCTTAAACATATGTTAGCTCACATATTAGTATCTTTGTGAAGTATAAATGTAGGAGGAGACTTTTAAGTTTTAAGACTGAATTTAACCCTTAAATTACTTAAGATTTGATTGTTGAGTTTTTTTTTTTTTACTTCCCGTGGTTAAGGAAAAGTTTTAACAATTTTGATAAATCTTGTATTATGGAACCTTCTAAAAAGAAGGGAGAGTAAGAAGTCTTATTACATTTTTTTAGGATGAGTTTGAAGTTTAATGGATATAATGCATGAATTTAAGTCAATTTAAACGGAATTTGTAAAGTTGGTTTGTAAAAGTTGAGTTTACAAAATGGGAGTTCGTAAAATGGGAGTTAGAGTTTATGAAATTGTAGTTTTAAAATTCGATTTTGCAAAAATTTTTTGAATTTATTGCTAAAATATAATTAATTTAGGATAATTTATTAAAATTTGATTAATGATGATTACTTGATGTTAGAAAATGATTAATTTAGGGTGGTTTAAATTTTAATGACATTGATGTCTTTTAAATTTAAGATTTATTATTGTGAGTTTTGAATATGTGATGACATTGTAGTTTGAGTATATATGTGATTTTTTATTGCTTTTATTATTTTATAAATGGGAGTGCATCTATAAGTGGTTTTGAATTATTCTTAAGTGTTTTTAAGAAAAATCAAGTGGTATTGGAGCACATTTGGTATTTGTCTTGGTTTTGTAGTTTTAAAGTGAGATTCGGATATTTGATGATGAGTTTTGAGTTGTCTTGCAAGTCTTAAGTAGTGACGATGATTTGAGCTTTGAGATGAGTATTGAATATTGATTATGTTAATAATTTTTCAATATTTAAATGATATTTAATGATATAATAGTATATAAAAGGGGAGAAAGTTAAAGTTTATAAATGGCATTAAGAAAGGATGAGTGGTATTAGAGTGATATACTTTTCCAGAAAAGGGGAGAAAATAAGTGATATTAGTTTAAGGGAAAGAAAAATAGTTAATTTGTATGTGTTCTGCTTATTATGTTTTTTTCTAATATCACATAGTTTTGTCATCATCAAAAAAGAAAGATATTACTAAGCCAAGGGTGATTCTACTAAGGTTTTGGTAATGAAAAACATTATTACTAATGTGTCTATTGTGTTTGATATATTGAAAAATATAGGTTTAAGATGAAGTATGTGTTTGAAGATAAAAGGTGTTATAAAGATGTATTTTGGAGTTTTAAAGCATAGAACTTATGAAGACTAAAGAAAGAGGCTTAAGATGAAAACCAAGATAGATTTTTAATAGACAATTTTTTGTAGTTTTTTATGTAACCTTATCTTGATCCTCCTATAGTGTTAAAGGGCTCCCATTATACATATTGTATGTATAGTTAGTGTTCTTGTATATAGGATGCATAATCAAAAGGAATTATATGTGAATCATTTTTTAAAAGATTCTCTTAATATACTAAAATATTTTTAAGGAATTAATTTGATGTAGGTGTATTCAAGAGTGTGCGAAAAGATTTAGTTAAAAATATCAGGATGTGTTATGAAGTTAAATTGTGTGAATACATGTGAATATGTTGAGCCTTGTATGAAAAAGTGGTTAAGTTGTATGAATGTATTAAGCCTTATATGATAAAAAGGTTAAATTGTGTGAATGTGTTATAATGTGTGACAGTGTTAAGATCCCATGTTAAAGAATTGTTTAGAAGTGTTAGGATTTGTTTTAGGTTGAATTGAACATGTTTGAGTATGAAAATTTTATGGAAAAATCAGTTTAATGAAGGACTGGTTGACTAGTAGTGGCTCGTCAACTAATGTGCATGAACTGGTTAAATTGCCTGAATTTTCCTTGGTTTAGTCGACCAATGTATGGGACTAGTCAATTAATGTATAGGAAAATTGTCGTGACTGGTTGACTAATTAAAGGCATTAATCAATTAGTGACCTGTCAACCAATGCATAAGACTAGTTGGCATCATGGTGAGAATTGCTTACCAACAAGTAGAAATCAAAGGGAAAATTGAGTACATGGTTTTTAATGCGTAAAAATATTCATAAACAACTAGTTAGTAAATTTTCACCTATAAATAGCAGTATTTAGGTGTTTTTTAAGCATCCCTTAAGTATGTAATGAATGAATTGTCAAAAAAACAAAAAGTAGGTGAATTGGAAAGCACTTTGAGCTTTGTTTTGAGTATTTTGGTATTGTTATTAGTTCTTTTGGTGTTATTCATACTTTGGTGTATATTTAAGCCTTTCTAAACACTTAGATTGGTCAAGTTAAGAGCATATAAAATTTACTGTTGGGAATTGTAAAGTTGTGAGATAAAAATATTGCAAGGGTTACACTTGTGCCCATGAAAAGGTGAGTTATTATAAGGGTTACCCTAAATTCCATTGAAAAAGAGAAGTGATTGTAACGTTGAAATGATAATGAAATTCCTAACAAAGAGTTAGGAAATGAACATAAATGTAGAGTAAGACACTTAACCACCATAATCAATTTGCATCTCTTTTTCCCTTATCTCTTTTATTTTCCAAAGTTTATATTATTTTCATCATACAATTATATTATTTATTACATTGCTTCTAATTCCATATTTACATTTCAAGTATATATTATTACATTGATTAATTTGTTAATTTTTACATTTAACTTAAGAGGAAAATTTTAATTAGGTTTAAAAATTTTTAAAAACTTAGAAAATCTTATAGACACCTAATTCACCTTCCTTTTTGGTACTATATAGGGACTAACAGTTTAGAATCAATCCTCCAATAAAATTTGATATCGACTTTCGCTAATCTATTTTTAAGTTACATGAACAAACATGCTAAAAGAAGGCAACTGGAAATTACAAAATCATATAAGTATTATGTCTCAAATAAATTGATTTATTAATTCTCCTATTTATATATCATTAGTTATATTTTATAAAATAAATCATATGTTATATAATTCATTTTATTTAAATTATAAATTTTGTTATTTTTATTAATTTTAATAATATATTTATTAATTAATATGATAAAAATATTATTAATAAAAATTACAAGTAATAAATATTAAATATAATTTCTAAGTAATTTTTTCTATTTTATAAGTTCATTGAACTCTATGCTAGTGTTAAATAAAAATTAGTATATGTTGAACCAAGGGAAGTTCTAATTATTAATTTTGATAATGCTAAAATATCATTGTTACTAATATTTTAGTTTTAAAAGTATTGAAAAAATAAGTTGACATAAAATGTGTAAGAATATGTGTTAGAACCCAAGAATGAAGTTAATTTATGAAGAAAATGATGATCAAATCAAACAATTATTGATGATAAGTCGACGAAAATGAAGAAGGTATGAATATCAAGGTTGAATAGGTTTAAAATTATCCTTTTGTATGTAAACTTGTCTTAATCTTTATCAATACTTTTTGCATGATAATTTGTAAACTGATTTGCATATAGATTTCTCGTCAAGTTTTAGAATTTGGTAGAGTTTATTTAAGACATCAACATATTAGCAATTGATTTAGAATGTCATATTAGTATTAAGTTGTATGATCAAGAGGAAGTTATAGGATTTGGTTTAATGTACTCCTCCTTATTTGTCTAAGTCTCTTATAATGTTGTTTGTAGTATGTTTAAAAGTATTTGAGTCAAGTTTGAATGTGAAAATTGATTTTTGGAATCTTTGTGAAAGTTTTAGAAATTTTAAAAAGGTTTATGAAATAGTTTTCAAGATTTTAAGTTTCCATAACCAAAGCATATTTTGAGTTTGAGTTTAATTGAAATGCATTGGTATCTAAAATCATTCTAGGAGTAAATTAGAACGTGTATAAATCAGTTTCTGGATGAAAAGAATTGTTTTAGATTGTTTAAGAAAACTTGGCAATTCTTGAAAGATTTTTAAAATTTTTAGAATAAAATGTTGCATAACCAAGGCTAATTTTTTAGTTGAAGTGAATTGAAATATCTTGGCAATTGAAATAGTCTTGGAATTGATTTTAAAACTTGTGTGAAATATATTTGTAGTGAAAAAAATTGTTTTGGTAATGTTTGGAATGGGTTGAAAATGGTTTAAGTTGAAAGATTTGAAAATGTGTTCATCTTGTCACAAACCAAGGAAGAATTCATTTTAAAGTGTAATTATAATGTCTTAGCATTCAAAGATTCTTTAGGGATGATTTACAAGTTACTTGAAAGCTTTCAATCTATCATTTGGGTGTTCAAAGGGGATTCTCAATTGTGATTGTTAATTATTGTTATATAACCTCCTCTTTGCCTTGGAAAAGATTAATTAACCTTCCAAAATGAAGGTTTGAATGTTCTTAATGAGTTTTTGGTGATTAAAATAGATTTGTGTTGGTTTATGTATTATATGAGCATTAGAGAAAAAGTTAATGTTTGTGTTTGATGTTATTGTATTCGTTGTATCATTTTGAGCCCTTTTGAATATTAGTGATCGAGCTTTATGTTATGATGTATTGAGAGAATTGAGAGCTTGATTTTAGGGCTTGTTAGAATTAAAATTGTGATTTTGGATTTTCAGAAAAGGTTACTCGTCACCCATTGAAAAGATTGTATTTAGTTCCTTTTCATTTGCTATAAAGAAAATTATATTCAATTTACTTTTCACCCTTAAGAAAGATTGTGTGAATTGCTTTTCACCATTTTTATGAAAAGAAGAAGAAGTAAGAATTACCCTTCACCATAAGGAAGATTTGAGTTAGTGAAAATCATAACAAGTATGTTGGAAGAGAACATAGGTTAAAATAGGTTAGTCGAACATCTATAAAAAATATTAATATATTCTTCTTTTCCTATTCTTGTTAATTTATGCACATTTTAAATGTTATTTAAATTGGTTGAATGTGGTTCATTAGCATTAAATTGTTATAACATTTCCTATGGGTTGAATTTCGTTTTAAGGATTGCATAGAGCCAAAATTAAAGGAAGATTGTGTGGTTTGCTCTTCACCTTCTTTATGAAAAGAAAAAGTTGCAAGAATTACTCTTCACCTTAAGGAAGTTTTGAGTTAGTGAAAATCTTAACACATATGTTGGAAGAGAACATAGGTTAAAGTGAGTTAACCGAACCTTTATAAAAAAATTGATGTATTCTTCCTTTCTTATCCTTGTTAATTTATGAACATTGTGAATATTATTTAACTTGTTTACATTTGATTCATTAGTACTGAAATGGTATAATATTTTATATAGGTTGAATTTCGTTTTAAGGATTGTATATAATTGAAAATTAGTTTAAGTGACGTAGGTTATTACTTAAAAAATAATAATAAAACACTCGATTCACCTCGTCCTTAGTGTCATAAGACTTACAAGATAAATAAAAAATAAAAAATCATGTTCTTATGCATTAATAAAAAATTAATTTACTATCTTTTTGAACTATTTATTATATTATTAAGTATTAATAAAATATGATAAATTAATATGCCTATTATATTGTAATATAAATAATGATATGAAAATATGAAAATTAATAAAAAAATGAAAATTTCATAGTTATTTATTAATAGTGAAAATTAATTATGTTAATTATTAATTATTATAAAATATGCATTATACATGAAAATAAAAATATGATTATTTTATTTATTAGTATTAATATGTAATAAATATAAAATTTAATTGAATAATTAATTTATTATCATATTAAATTAATAAATGTATTTTTAATAATTGATAAATATAACCAAATTTTAATTTATAATGAAACAAATATTATAATACGTAAATATACAAAAATTAATAAATGAATTTGTTTAACACATACTAGTCCCATGATTTTCTAATTTTCATCCACCTACTGTCTATATATAAGGTGCCAAATATTTTTAAAATCGTTAGATCAACAAAAATTAATAAATAGATAATAAATATAATAACTTCTCATAAAAATTCTTTTACTCCTAAAATAATTATACTGGTCCTTTACGTAGAACCTAACTGTTCCTCGCTTCCTCTCCTCGTCGTTGAAATTTATTATTATTATTATTGGTAAACTCCTTATCATTGAGATTTATGAGATAATTATAAAGGTCCTTTCCTAGATCCCAAGATTTCGTGTCTCCATCATTGAGATTTGTAAGCATAGTGGTCCCTTCCCATAGCGTAACAGTCGTTTCCTCATTATTTAGATTTATGAGCGCAGGATGTTGTTCAAAAGTTATAAAATTTTATTAGAGCACCAATTTCATGTGGATTTGGGTTCCAAAGTCATAAAATTTTAATAGAACACCAATTTCATGTGGATTTGGATTCCAAAGTTATAAAATTTTAATAGAACACCAATTTCATGCGGACTTGGGTTCCAAAGTTATAAAATTTTAATAGAACACCAATTTCATTTGGATTTGTATACTGAATTCAGCTGTCGAACAGTCAACTATTGATTTTCTTTTTATTATAATCAGAGGATGGAACAAAAAATGAACAGTACCTGTTTCAAATTATTGAGATAATAACAATGGCCAGGCTGATTGGATAGAAATAACAACTCAATCATAAAATAACTATTTAATAAAAAGGGTGGAAGTAATGGTCATGTCCATCCAATCGTGTCTGCTAAATGTCACGTGCAGTAATTTCTCCTTCTCTAGCAAGTGGTCTTGGGCAATTATCTTGTACAATTCAACATGTGTTGGAAAAACTATTATAATCTTTGTATCATGTGTTAGTTTTAAAATTCTCTTTTTAAATCAATAATGAAATAATTAGTCTTTTGTATTATTTTAATTTAAAACACAAACTCCTTTTAAATTCAATGTTGAACTATTGTAAGGTTTAGGGGCGTTTGATTGAGCTTTTAATTGTAATTTTTTGTCGTGAATATTATATTTTTATATTAGATTTTGTGTATTTTTATAAATATTTGTATTGTCTGTATTGTATTAGAATATTTTTTTAAATTTCTGTGATATTTCTTATTAATTTTTGTGTTTAAAAAATTCAAAAATCAAATTCAAAAACTCAAACGAAATCAAACAGGCCCTACTTTTAGACTTATCGATTCATTGATATATTGCATAACATAACTCTCTTAAACATGGACAACCTAGTATTAGCTTAGCGGTCAAATTGATTCCTTAAAATTTTGATTTAAGCAAGAAGTTGAGGATTTGATTTTCAGGTTGTCCCTTACTCGTAGCACCTTGTATGCGTCTGACCCACCTTGTTGAACTTATAAAATATTCACCAGATCATAGATTTATTCGGTTAGGTTCAAAGGTCTAACTACGAGTTCCTCCTATATATTTTTTTTAAAAAACTCTCTTAAACATGCGCAAAACCTTGAACAACTTGAAAATTCGACTGATCAAGCAGCAATAGGAAACTCTTGTTATTTGTACGCATAAAATGACAGGAATTCCTATTATATTGGAATTGTGCTGGTTATAAAAGGAATAAATTATGAAATCATTCGACAAAGGTCAGTAGTTCATCTTCGAATATGTAATTTTCCTAAATAATTAGGTTGAAACTTATTTTTAAAAATTTTGGTTCAGAATATTATGTAGATTTTTTTAAGAGTAAGGAATGATAGGCATGTATAGATTTCAGCTTGAAATGAGTCCAAGAAAAGGACAATTATGGTGTCAAATCATTAGCCACACAAATGAATATGTAACATGATTTCGTCTCCCAGTTTGATATTGGAATTGAGTTCTCCAATCTCTTCCATGCAACGTTTGACGCCGGAACACAATTCCAAGACAGCATGCTCATAGAACACGAACCAAGTGTCAATGTCCTGCTGGAAGTTTGTCTTCTTCTTCTTCTTCTTCTTCCAAGAAATGCATAACCACAACTTGCAATTACATCTCTTTTTCATCAATTAGGAGAACCACAAGTTGCAATGACATCTCATTTTCATCAATTAGGAGGATATGTACAAAACCTTGAGGAGGTTCCTTCAATTATGGACCAAATAGCAACAAAAGAAGCCGACAAAAATTGTGTCACCGGTCAGAAGAAGAAGTTTGTACGAAATATCATCCCTACGCTTATTTTTATTTATTTAGCCTTTGCTTATAACTTGTACCGACTAAAATCACATGTCGATGTTACAGTCTTAGTGCCTAGTCTATATCGGTGGGCAGTGCTTAAATTGTGGCCTACCTTTTAGCCATTAAGTCGTCACAGACACGTGTTGAATCTGTAAGCTAAAGAAGACAAAAGTAGCACGCAGGGTATATAAATGAACGGTAACAACTTAATCCGTCGTTTCTGTTTTTTTTTAATTAGTCTTTATATTTTTATATTATTTTATATTATTTTTATTTAAAAATTAAAAATAAAAAATCAAAAATAAAAAAAATCCAAAAAGTGTTTATAAATCGA
>JAOXYD010111849.1:0-11446 GCA_028565735.1 Pinacopodium congolense
TGTGGCCAATGCACACCCAAAAAGTGATGCCACCACTACACACAAAAAAGAACCCATGACCCTCACACCTCCTTTCTATGGTGTGCTTTATACTTTAGTTCCATGTCATAACTGAAGTCTGGATCTTCATCATCATCCTCCTCATCATTGATGTCTATGATGTTTAGGTTTGGCCTCTTCAATGGATGACAACAATCTTCCAAAGTTGATCTTGTCCTCTTCATTATCGAGGACCACTGCTCGCTCTCTTCGTCATCACTGATGACAATAACTGTCGAATTGCGAATACTTTCTGCAAATCCAGCAACATGGCCAGTACCCAACCTATTATTTCCATGTTTCAGACATTCAATGATTTCTGCAATCCATTTCCTAGTAAAAGTAACCTGTAAGGAGTGTGTTTGTAGAATTTAGGCATCAAAGCCTTGTATTTAATTATCAAACAAGCAAATGCTAATAGGATGCAATATAACAACATGGAACTAATTATGGTATCATTAAATTACCCGATGTTTTAACCTCTCTATCTCTTTATGACAACCCTGAACTATCTACTTATCCAAGTTGGATTCAAAATTCAATGTGCCAATGTACTCATAACTCATTGTATATTCTACCTCTGTAAGTGCTATCAACACAAAAAAATATGTTAACCTACTTTTATATGAAGATTACAATGTATAATGCTTGCTTTTGCAATAAAAAAATTGACTTACAAGGTCAAGAGCTGCTAAATGAGTAGTGTTAATGGGAACATTCAGTAAGGAAGCATTTAGGAAGAGATGGGAATTAGAAGAAAATGAAATGAAATTCATGCAATGCAACATGCAATGACTTCCTTCTATTTATAGACACCAAATCAAACATGAACCAGTGACATTGTAACTAGATGGATTCAATTCAATTCCCCCTAGATGATGAGAGTTGGTATAGGAATCAAGTCATCCACGAAATCAATATTATATGTTTACCATCGAACCCATCTTTCGAGAACATCACATCTATCCGTATCTGACATGGATTGGAAGATTCCAAGCAATACAGATCATACAAGAAGCTCCGTATTAGAGGTATTAATTTTCCTAAACAACATGTTGTCACAACAAAACTTATTCCAAAGCTTGTGTCGTCTGCATTACTATAAATTGCCTCTGTAGATCACCATCAATTCTAGAAATTTATCCACTCCAAATTACTCGATGCAATTGACAAAAATTGTTTATCAGGTTAAACTTCCCCCTTGATGATTCAGTTATCCTATGCTCATCCCACCTACACACAACTATACCTGGCTGCAACCTATTGTGATTTATTTAATCCAATCAGAACAAATGGAATGAGTTCTTAAAGAATCATATGCGCAGATCTGTGTTCCCATAAACACATTGGAATATGTCTTTAACATTTTGAGTTCTTAACAATGGAACTATGTTAAGAAACAACGACAAACTTGGTCTACTTTTGAGAAAGAGATCATCATTGTGGTTTGACTTAGGGAGGATAGTTGAACTCTAAGCTTTTTAATTAAGAGACACCTTGTCCAACTCTTTTGGTTGCTTCTTCTATAAGGCAACCACATCTACTCAACAGATGGTTCATAGGGTCACCCACTCAAGCTGAGTCAGAGTAGAGCACTCATTTCTGAACATATATGTCTGTCAAAACATGTGAGCGTCCATTTGGTTGTTTTACATAGGGATACTACTATATGACTAGCAAGAACAAGAGGAGAATGTTGCTCTCAGAATACCCCAATGACCACAATTACACTTGAGTCATTCTCCTTCTACGATAACTTATATTAGCATACCATTTACAAATTCTAGCTTCTGTGGATGTTTCCACCCTTGCCTAAATTTTTTTTTTGGCTGCCACTCATATTTTGTTGATGGCAAACCCTTACACCCTAAAGGAATCACACCTCAAATTTGAGTTCAAAATTTGTGGGAAAAAGTGTTATAATGGGCCCCATCCTTTTAAAAGGGCCTAAATTTCCTTCCATGGCTGAATTCATTTATTTTGTGCATAAGGAGGAAACTAGGCTTAACTTCTATTTCCTAACATCGTAAAAGGCATCTATGCGTTCATCCACCATTTGGACAGAAGATGGGACATCTCTTCTTAAAGCAAGCACTGTAACTTATTTGGCTACACTTGAATGGGTGCTTAGGACTACATTGACATCACCTTCCCGCCCATTTCATATATCTAATTCCAACTTGTGCTCGCCTTATAAATACTTTGTAAGCCATTGTATGAACACAACTTAAAAACACAGATGATGCTGGTCCCCACCTCTGTAACAAACAATGGACACATACACCTCAACTTGCTTGTGGAGTCATCCGACTATGAGAGGTAAGAGATTTATAAGTGATGCGCAGATGAAGACAACATTCTGCATGCAACACATGTAGGATAAACAATTTTTTTATTTGTCAAATTAACATACTGTAGAGAATTCATTTTTTTAGCCAAAAAAATAACAATGAAAACAATAATATGTAACTTTGCATTATGTGATAAAATCAAATCCCTTCCATATTGTGTTCCGATGTTTAATAGCCCTTGGATAAATGAATAGTGTACTTATGGTGCAACACATTTGAGGGATATGAAAATGACGAAGGGATTCACGGTGAATGTTTGGCCCAAATGAATATCAGCGATGACACTATAGATGAACATTCCAATTCAGTACTATAGGTAGGGCTAATAATGCAGTCAGAGGCATAATTCATAGATTATATCAAGAGTATGCGTGACAGCTTGGCTTTGGAGTTGCCATACATGGTGGAAAGAAAAATGAAAATGGGGAATTTACTAGTTAAAGATTTATTTTCCATAGAGTCTGTGAGCATAGACTCAGAGGATCGAACATGGTTAGGCGAAGATTATCTGCTAGAATTGGTTATTAGGCTAACTTATCATGCAATTTGACCGAGGGAATGTGGAAAGTAATAAAATTTATTCCAGAACACAACTATGAGTTAGATCCTAACGATGCTCGTATTTTAAGATAGCATCAAATTGTTAATATCAAAATATAGCGAAGACTTAAGTACAACTATCGGTGTGGCATATGTCCATGTACGAACATTGGGTTAATTTTTTTGGGATTAGGGGGATATGATAATGTCCCATATACGCAAAAAGATTACCACAACCATCTCAATGTTATTAGATGGGGTAGGTTGCAGGGAGGTGATGCTAAAGCAGTGTATAAAATGTTCATGCGAATGAAGGAAAAGGATCAACGATTTTTTTATTGCATTATTTGGGATAGTGAAGGACAGTTAAGGAATGTGTTATAGGATTATGCTAGAAGTTAAGTAGCTTTTATTGAATTTGGTGACTTCATTACATTCGACACAACTTACTTAGTAAACAAGTATCAGATGCCATTTGCTCCTTTCATGGGTGTCAATCATCATGGACAATCAATACTACTGGGCTGTGTGCTGTTGGGAGATGAAACTACTGATATATTTTATTGATTATTTTGAACATAGATGTCATGCATGAATGGGCACGTACCAATTGGTATCATCTTTAATGAGTGTAGGAGTATAGCAAGTGAGATAAGAATATTTTTCCCAAACACACAACATAGGTTATGTTTATGGAACATAGTGAAGAAATTTCGAGAGAAATTTAGCTCTCATAAAGCATACAAGCAAGTGAAACAACGTTTCATGTCCATTATGTTTGATTATGAAAATGTTGTACAGTTTGAAAGTAAATGGCAACAGAAGTTAGCCGACTTCAACTTGGGGTGAAATCAGTGGCTTCATTCTTTGCATGAGAATCATTCAAAATGGGCACCTATAATAGTTAAACAATATTTTTGGGCTAGAATGTCTAGTACACAACACAGCGAAAGCATGAATGCATACTTTGATGGGTATGTTCATTCTAAGACTAGCCTAAATCAATTCGTAGAACAATATGAAAAGGTCATTCAGGAAAAAAAATTGAACATGAGTTGCATTTAGACTATTTGTCATCAGCGGTTAACGTGCCATTGGTTACTAGAATTGACATTAAAAAGGTATTTCAAAAAACATATACCAACAACATGTTTCGGTTAATACAAAATGAACTTGTAAGTATAATGTATTGTAATGTTAAGAGAAATGGCATAACTACTATTGGATATAGACATGAAATCTAAGAAATGGGTATTGATGGTTTTGCCTGTGGGACATTCATTGTCATTTTGCAACATTCGCCTTTCATGGCTGAATATACTTGCAAATTATTGCAATTTAAGGGAATTGTTTGTCGACATATGTTCAGAGTACTTACAAGAAATCCATTTGAAAACTTTCCTTAACAACTAATACAACGAAGATGGAGAAAAGATGTATGTAGGCCTCATTCCAACATTATAGCGGGTAACATAGATGATGAAATTTTGATACATCATATACGGGAGTTAGAAAAGATATTTTACGATGTATTCGGTTGGGCAGTCGATACAAAAGTAAAATTTCAATATCTAACAACTATATTAAGTACAACACGTCACACGATGTTTACATGTAGCTGAAGGTGGATTGATGTCCCCTTTGCCAAGTACTCATATGCTAGATCCTATTATTAATCATCCACAAGGAAGATTATCTGCAAAGAGGCTTAGACCAAGGATTGAGGAAGTCATATGTACTAGGCGACTCATGACCCAGGTTTTTTTTTAGTGTGTCATAAGTTTTTGTTTTCTAGATGCCTGTGTTTTGCTAAGATTAGGAATGCATTATTAAATTTTAACAATGAAGAAGATTATGTTTTGTTAACATTCTTTATTTATCCTTACATTGTTAATTAGAAGTAGAATACACAAACAACTGCCCATAATCCAATTAGCCACAACTGCCACAACCCATCAGCCAAATGTCGTGAAATAAGGGAGGTGATGGCAATGGGAGTTGTTTTACTGGGATGCAAAGCTACATCTAATGCTTTGAATGCGTGGGTAGAGTCCATTCTAACATTCAATGAAACAATTTTGCCACTTCAAAGGTCCAATGTATTAAGTCTAACACATTAGAACTTCTACAGTGGAAATTATCAATGTGTAATTACATAATTCATGTTAATTTTTGTTCCTATCTTTAAGTATGAACAAGTTCACTGTAATCATTTTGAATTGCATAGACAATATTATAACAGACTAACCTCTCTTACCCTATCTATTGTCTCACTATAAATTGTAAGTGGGTTTTCTTTATACCTCTCTTTAATTACACCACTTGAATGCTCGTATGATTCTCCAACCAAAAATACTCTTAGTAAAATAATTGGCCAACCAGAGATGTAATGTAAGTGGGTTTTTGCGCCACGATTATCTTTCATTAGGATCTTGTGAATCTGGAACAAAATTAATAGTAGGATTAATAGATCCAGAATTATCTGATGATGAACTATCATTTTCCTCGCCTGAGACATGATTTATATCAGAAGATGCAGACAATTGAACAAATAATATGATTTTCTTTTTTATCTTTTCCAAACTACCAATCATATCATTGAGAAGTATAGATTTATATAATTTTTCATTATCATGAGGTAAATCATTTGTATGCATTCTTGCAAGTACTCTATATAAATATTTAATCATATCATTTATATTAACTTCATTATCCATATAAATACTATGCATCACATAAGATAATTGATCTAGCCAATAAGTCATGATGAATATACAATAGAGGTTATGCAGATCTTATAGTTATAGTCATGGCCCAACATGCTTCCTTACCTAAATGGTTTAATCGAAACTATTCCGGGTATTCGTCGAGATTTTTACTAGGCATTGCAGCCTCAACCAGTCAGACTGGTAACTTCCCTTGATACACCTTCAGAATATCTCAACACAGTCTTCTTTCGTTTCCTACATGAGACGTAGGTTTAAGTTTGGAAGAGTATGACCCAAGACAGAAATCTAGAGAGCATAATAAGAAAACATAAGAAGTTGTTCTAGACTCGATGCCCCTAACACACAACAATGAGGCTTATTTATAGTTACAAAATGCGGACTTCAAGTCTGGATTTCAAACGGATTACATTATCAGATGAGAACGAATATTCTTTTGAGTCAGCATATCAATAAGTGGTAGACAGCTTTGGCTGTTAACAAGCGGAACAAATATCTTTTGTATGTTTTCGCATTTGATAAAATATCTTTTTGGGATTCAGGATGAGATCGAATCTCTCTTGTTTCCAATAATTTGATCTTGAACTTCATGAAGTTATCTGCAGCAGTTGGGGTCCTCTTAGCAAAGGATATCATAAGAGATGATAATGGGCTTTTTCCCCCATAAGTCTGAAGTCCCCGTTTATAAGTAGCCTCCATTCCAATTAATAGGGTTTTCAAACCCAAGCCTCTTTGATAATGGATATCGTGCTCAAAATATTTGACAAAGGGTTTCCTTATCTTGGTATCCACAGTAATGGACATCTGATCTACTTTCATAACCTGAATGAAGTGGAATGCATCGTATCTTTCTTCTTAAAAAAAGTCAGGTCCTGAGTATAGAAACTTGAGAACTAATAAATCATTTGGTGTGATTATCGGATTATTCATATAGAAATCTTAAACTCCTTTCATTATCTAATGAGGCATTAATGCCAACTCTGGGAAATGAGGATTAGTAAGATAAATAGTGTTGATAACACCAAAATTATACCAATCCCTTATCAATTGTGGATTAGCTCCTTAAAGGAAATTAAGCCTGGGGTAGATTCCCAAGAAATCAATATAATAAGTCTCTTGGTTTTCCAAAACATATAGTTCTTTCATGCACTCGTAATGAGCTCTGATAGCAGGATGTCTCTCTTGAAGATATGCTACTGGCTGGTGAGCTAGATTCTTAATAATAGATGAAATTTTCTTCTGAGAAGTATGAGAGGAAGAGGGAGAGTGTGATGTCTCTGGTATGAGAGAAATATTATCAAGGGCTTTAGATAAACCAGGAGAAGAGGGTGTTTGTATCTGTTTGTTTTTCTGTTTATCAGGAGTTGAAGGAGTCATAATATCTGGAGAAGAAGAAGTTGAAACTTCACTGATTTGTAGTTTAGAAATCAATTTAAGAAGCTGTTGCTCATAGAATGTATAATTGTTTAATCTTATTTGAAAGATATTTCCCATAGAATGTAGGGAATTTCCAATCTCTGTATGTATCAAAGGAAATTTTGATATTTCCATTATATCTTTAGTTTGAGCTGTACACACATCTATCTCTTCAAACATTTTTGCCAATATCTGTAGTACTTCGTCCTTAGGACTTAGAAGAACCATCTTTGGTTAAGAAATATGCAAAAACATTCTTGTCTGATTTAATAATCTCAATATCAAATATATATTCAACCAAATATATTTTCCATTTAATATATCTTTTATATTCAGACTTCTAAGGAAGATTATTATGAATAAATGCTTTGACTTGTGTATTATCAGTTCATAAAAGAAATCTTTTAGGGAGTAAGAAATAGTAAAACTTTTGACAACTTTTGACTATAGTTAATAACTCTTTCTCATTTATATGATATCTTTTTTGTGTATTAGTAAAAGAACCAGAAGTATATCTGCGTAATTCCTCAACTATCTTATTTGTTTTTGTATCATCATATTGAATGTGTTTTAGAACACCACTCTAGATATTTTCCGATGCATCTGTTTCTAGGATTAAATCATCTAAATCAGAAGGTAAATGTAACTTTGGTAAATCTAAAAAAAATGAATTTATCTTTTTGACTTGATCAATTAAATAAGGAGAGAATTCAAATCTTTGATCTTTCTTTAAAAGTTGTTGAAATGGTTGTCTTAATTCAGCTAAATTTTGAATAAAATCTTATGCATATTTTAAAACACCTAAGAAACTTTGTACTTGTCTTTTATCTAATAATTTATCTGGAAACTGATGTAATTTTTCCATTATATGAGGTTGTAATTTGATTCCATGACCATCTATTTCCATTACTAAAAATTCTATCAAATTATGACCAATCTTAGCTTTCTTTTCTGATAAAGTTAATCTATACTAAAAAAATGCATATGCAAAGATATCAAGATGCTTAATATGTTCTTGAATAGAAGAACTAGCAATCAAAATATCATTAACATAGACATGAATAAAATTAAAAGATTTAAAAATATTATCCATTTTTCTTTGAAATATTTGTGGAACATTCTTTAATCCAAAAGGCATAACAAGCCACTCATAATATCCTTGTAGAGTAGAAAAAGTAGTAAATGCAATGCTATCAGGATGCATCTTAATTTGCCAAAATCCACTTTTACAATCAAACTTAGAAAATATCTTTTTTCCTCTGGTAAGATTAATTAAGGTATCCTTATGAGGTAGAAAATATCCATCAAAGACAGTATTATCATTTAATTTTTTATTGTTGACTACCATTCTAGCTTTATTGCATACTTGTTCTACATGACCTCTAACCATAAAGGCAGGAGATGAGTGAGGAGAAATACTAGCTTGAATTATCTTAATAATTTCTAACTCTTTTATTTGCTTTTTGAATTCATCTTGATCTTCTATAATATATTTCATTGCTGTAACTCTAATTACTTTTGTCTTATCAATCATTTCTAAATGTGCTTCAGATCTATTTTTAGACCAAAATTGTAAAGGATTATCAGAATAATTACGTTTTATCTTAGTTTTTACTAATTCATATTGATCATGAATCATATTAAGATGACAAAATGATTGAGGTATATAGGAATCAAGTCTTAAAAGAGTTTACCTTTACCTAAGATGGGATGTGGTTGATAACCAATATCACCACATGGGGTTGCGTGAGGCAGAAAAGGAATAGGAGCGGAACAACTAAAAGCTCGTTTAAGACGGGAAACAATAATTCAATGAGCACAGGGAGTTTTAAAATGAAGTTGAGACTTCAAAGTATCAAAAATAATCTTATGGAATAACTGGAGAAAGTTATTACCGAGTAAAACATCTAGACCACTATCATGGAAATAAAAAGAAGGGCTCTTAATGAGGAAGCACCGAGTAATATACCGGGTTGGAGAACACCTCGAGAAAGATGAATACAATTTTGAGAAATATCAAGACCAATAATAGGTGGAATATCTTCATGATATTGAGATGGAAAACATAACTCTTTACATAAGCAAGGACTTGCACTTATATCTATATAAGCAGCAAAGTATTCTGCTTTATAATTAGGATACGTGATTCCTATAGTAAGATATATACTTGTATTATATGTCATCTTGATATATAGATAAGATTATCATTATGTGTGATTGTAATCCCATGTTGGGTAATCTTAAAGGGTTGTACTTGATCGAGGAAGTTAGTTCCTAACATAATATCTATAGAAGGATTGCTTTCTTTAACAACATATAATCTAGTTGGAATAGTACACCTTCCTAACTTAAGATTTGTTTCTGCTATAGTAGAAATCTGGTGTGTTTCACCATTGAAATTTGTATATGTATATGGGTCTTCTAACTCTAATGATTCTAAAGAATATTTACATCTTTCACTGATATAACTTCCATTAGTACCTGTATCAATGAAGATCTTGCATGGTATATATTGCCTACCATTAAAATATTCTCTATTTATGATATAATTATCAGATCTTGTTAGACTAGATCTTAATAAACTAACTATTCTTATTCCTGTATCATTATAGGATAATCTAGGGATGATACGATTGTGTGAATCTATTTGTTGTTTTGGTTGTAAGTTTAAAACAAAATCATCATTTAATTCATTTATTTGTGCAAAGTTTGGTGGATAACTTCTTTCAATTTATTAAAATAATTTTGGATAATCTATACTATCTACAGTAACATAACACACAGTATGATGAGTATTAGATAAAGCATAAGATAATCGATATGTGATTGAGTAAGGTATATTGCCTGCATGCATTAAATCTTTTCTTCGAAAATCTTGTACTAAAGTTAGTACTTTATCAAAACTAGTGTCTTCTATATGATATCCAAATTTTGGATATATTGAAAACATAAGTTTTTGATATATTAAATTACCTTGGATTATTAATATCATTTTAGATATTTGAAGGTTAGTTTTATACCTATCTTGTCCATTAGGCAAAACATTCATATTTATAAATGATAAAAAAAATTGATGAATATGCCTAAAACTTCCACAATGATGATAGATCAAAGGGCACTTGACCTATATGCATGAACATTTCTTAATCTAGATCCATTAACACTTCTAAATGTATCATATGAATGATAATGAGGTCTCATATTGTTCTTATATGTATTTCTTGATCTAAGCATCCTTCTTTGACAAAATTCTTACCTTAAATATGCTTGAGACACATTTAATGGTATATGATGAGTATAATAAACATTTCTAGGAGCATTTGATAAAAATTTCTAAGAGCATATAAAGTAGAAGGCCTATATGCATCATTTTCATGATGTGTATTAATAAAGAAATTATGATTATTTTTAGGCACATACGCATTCTTTCTATATGATGATCTTAATGCATACAAAAATACATGATGATTCTTATGATGAGATCTAGATGATAACTTAGAAACATTTTTAATGGATGTCCTAAACTTTTTTTCCTCTAAGTTCTTACCTTTAATAAATTTAGTCATACAAAAGGAAGGTTCACTATCACTCATGTAACCTAAACTGTGTCTATCATTTACAACCTTTTGATCATTTAACAAGTTATCTAATTTCCCATTCCCTTTAGTGAATTTAAAAAGTGAGACTTTAAGGGAATCTGTCTCCATTTTAAGAGATCCATTTTCTTTTACCAAACTATTATGGATAACATCACATTTTGATTCCTATTTTTTCTTTAAAGAACTATTTTCTTCTATCAATTTTTACATCTCACATTCAATATCTTTCTTTGATTCTACTTCTTTTCTAAGCACCTCATTTTCTAATCTATAATCATCAAATGATTTCAAGGTTTCATTATACTTATCGTACCACTTCTTTTTTTTCTTTTTCAAGGATTCTATATATTCTAACAATTCTTCATAAGCGTATTCTATATCACATTCATCATCATTATCATGAGATTTTGAACAAGAAGGTGCATTATTATCACAAGGAATTGTGAAAGCACTTACTTCATTAGCAACGAAGCGTAAAAAGGCTACTTCTTCGTGTTCGCTTTCCTCTTCCTCGTCTTGATAGATTTCCTCTAATACATGCCATATTTCTTGAGCACTTTCACATCAATTTTTTAAAATATTTGTACACTTATGGTATATAATAAAATATCCATAACTTTATAATTAAATGAAATAAGTTTATACTCAAGATCATCTAATTTTTATACATCTTTGACTGTTAAGTTTTCTATGGGTTTTGAAGGTATATAAGGATCATTTTCTACGATTTTCCAAAAACCCAAAGACTGATAACAATAAAACTAATCACACAAAA